>OVBE01012088.1:0-13446 GCA_900406425.1 Iberis pinnata
TGCTATTACGAAGAGAGGGTGAGTCGATTTTAAAGAGGACTGTATCCTCTTTGATGAGCTGGACATCGATTTTTTGTGATTTGCCATCACGATTCCAAATACGATTGACCGTAGCATGGACCTTCCCTATATGAGGGGCTGTCCCTATGAAATAGCCAACTAAAAAATTGTTCCAAAGTGGTAATGAGTCATTGATTATANTACGCCGTTCGACGACGTGAAGGATGGTCGGGAAGAGCTGATTGAACGAAGATCTTTTGGAACAACAAGAGAGGCCCAGCGAGCTTTGGATGACGTAGCTCCGGCGTCGCCTTGCCGAGCCGGCGGCGGCGAGCTCATGACGGCGTGAGCGTGCACCGGCGAATGAAGAAACGTGAGGCTCAAGCAAATAAGGAAAGATAATCGCCTGACCTAGGCGGCGACCAATCTCTTATGTCTTTCTCTGTACCTGACAACACCATATTTATGTGATATGGACGAAGAAATATCAAATAGAGATCATATGACATAAATAAGAGACAATATTGCAAATATGTTATAAAAAAATTAAAGTAATCAAGTGTAATTTTTAAAAATCTGAATTATACTTACTTTTGGATTTAGCATTTTCTGAAAAAATCACTGTTATGGTTTTATTAAATAATAATAATAATATTTATGAATTATTCATAAAATTTAGTAATTTTCATTAAGTAAGTTAATGTATTCTAATCTATTATTTTCAATATATATATTTTGCATCATTTGATAACCATGATGGCTCAAAAGCAGCTCCTATGTTCGATGACTTTGATTCTATATCAACTTCCAACCATTTATGTTAGACAATGCTGCTTAAAGGGCATCTGATACTTCACAAAAAGTCGGTCACAATTCTGGTCTTAAGCATGGTTCCATACAACTTGTACAATCTGAAGCAAAGGAGACATTGCAACATCGATGGAAGACCATTCTTTCAATATCCCAAGTCATGCTATTTTGAAAGACTTGTTGTATAGAGTCCATATTAGAAAAAGTTTTTCTACTATGTAATAAAATGACACTTTGATAATCTCTAAGAACCCTAGAAGATCCTCCCATAGATTTTTTTATTATATGCCATCCCCACATCGCATTTCAGCCATCCAATAGGAGACCTTGTCCAAGTTTTAGGCAAAACAGAGCCTCTACGACGTTGTACACTTTCCATTGAACCATGTCTCTGCTTCTTCTTTTGCTTTAATAGCAATTTGTTCTGGGCTCTATATTTGTTCTCCAAATAGGAATTGGTTCCTGTGTTTCTAAATAAACCATACTGTCCACGGGAAGATTCTTCGGATTTGTAATGGCCATATGATGTTTTTTATATCTATATGAGGTAATAGAAATTTGAAAACAGAGATGATGCTTCAAAGCCTTCTTCCGGTAGAGAAAACCAATCAACGCCCATATTTGTCTTGGAGGATGACAAAAAAATAGCGTGATTAGGAGATTCATCCATCTTACCACACACTTAACATATTCCATAAGTTTTGATTTCTCTTTTGACTAAGAAATCTACTGTTATGGCTCCATTCAAAAGACATTATCAGACCGAAGACTCTTCTTCAGCAAGAGGATTCGACTTCACCAAAGAAACAGGCCTTGGCCCACACCAGAATCAAGATGAAGCCCATTACACAGAATACCAATGCTCTGCGTTTTGATACTCTGAAACAAAACCAGAGCATCTCTCCAACGACTCCAAGAAAGTATCAAGCTTTGAAGAATTGCACAACTCATCACATGAGACAAAATAGTCACCATAACATATTCTCAGTCTTGGGAAGCAGTGAAATCATCACATGCTTTTAGGGTGCTTTTAGGCGCATCCAATCCGTTTTTACTCTCCTTTTTCCTCTAATATATATTGTCAAAGGTTGCTTGGCTCTCAACTATGCTCAATCAAATTGGTGTATCTCAACAGCTCACACCCGTTCTGTATTATAACAACCTGTCAGCTGTATATCTTACAGCCAACCCAATTTTCCGTTCCATATCAAAGCACTTTGATATTGATTTTCATTATGACAGGGAAAGAGTGGCTATGGAGAAATTAGTGGTGAAACACACTCCAGCTCACCTGCAACTTGCATATATCTTTACTAAGTCCCTCGCTCAAGAACCGTTCTTCAAACTCATAGACAAACTTGGTGTCATGAGTCTCTCGGACACAAGTTTGAGGGGGAATATCAGACCGAAGACTCTACTTCAGCAAGAGGATTCGACTTCACCAAAGAAACAGGCCTTGGCCCACACCAAAATTAAGACGAAGCACATTACACAAAATACCAATGATATGCGTTTTGATACTCTGTAACAAAACCAGAGCATCTCGCCAACGGCTCCAAGAAAGTATCAAGCTTTGAAGGATTGCACAGCTCATCACATGAAACAAAATAGTCACCATAACAGATTCTCAGTCTTGGGAAGCAGTGAGATCATCACGTGCTTTTAGGGTGCTTTTAGGCCCATCCAATCCGTTTTTACTCTCCTTTATCCTCTTATATATATATTGTCAAAAACCTCTATGTGATGTTAAGCTTTAATTAATAAAGATTACATTTTTATCTTCTTCAAGCTCTCTTTTTTGAGCTTTCAGACATCAGAAGAAATGCTTGATTTTTGACGTTGTGGACCTTCCAAACTGATGAAACCTTATCTTTCTTTCTTTTTTGACGTCTATTCGATTGAATATAACCAGGATTACAGAGCTTTACACAAATGCGGAAAAGAGATAAACCGAGAGCTAAGCCAGTGGAACAAAACAATCCCCGGAAAATAAACAACAACCATAATTCGAAACCAGAGAAAGGAACAGATGAATATCCCTAACTTAAAACAGAAAGCCTAAAAGTCACAAGGTTTAAGGAACGCGAAGCCCATAACTCTCAATCTTTAGAGAGAACAAACAGAAGAGACGACCACAATGATGTCCACCAACTGCCGGATAAAGCTAACGCAACCTTAAAACTAGAAGAAGCAGAAAAGAAAGACGCGTGGCAACAAGCCAAAGCTCTAGAAGAAACCTTCAGCAGAGAATAGGGATTGAATCCGCACTACACTAAAACCAGCTAGCAACAGCAACATAAACTGAAGCTAAATCTCCACAAATCCCAACCAAAGCTCCAGAAAGCCACTCCAACGAACAAAAACACAACAAAAGGACTTGAGAATAACACCAGTCAAAACAGGGAACACCTAACCCTTCTAACAAAACCAGCCTAGCGAAGCCACCACCCCATCAAAGCCAAACATAGATCAACCACCAGCAATAAGGAGAGGGAGCAAACACCATACCAGAGGAGATCTTAGCCCGAGCAAATGATAGGAAGAAGCAATTGCCGGAGATAGTGAGACCAAATTCAAAATCTGAAACTCGATGAACAGAAGAAGAAGCGGCCGTTCGAAAACGGTACCGTCGGTCCAAAGTGATCCGGCGCTGCACCTCCGACATCACTGTTAGAGTCGATTTTGAGACACCGGATCTCACTCGACGAGGATAGAAGGAGAGGTCCCTTGAACCGCAAAACTCAATCCTATAGAGAAGATAGCCGCTATACATACCTAAAGAAGAACAAGAAGACCGGCAGCGGTGCTGTGTGAGCCACCGGCCGCCGGTCACGAAACTGAAGGTTGAACGGCACCTAAGGTTGCAGAGGAGAACAAAACACCGAAACCTTATCTTTCTAAAATTGTTCCAACAATAATGTATTAATATTATAATCCGCTTTTCATTCAACGGCTCAAATCTTGAGTCAACTGAAAGGAGTACGAAACATACAACTACAGTGTATCATATCCTTTAAAGTAACTAAAACAAATCACAATTCCACCCGATGAAATCTGTATCTGTTCCAAAATAAACCCGAAACTTCACGATTAAATAGAAAACCCTTGGAGCTATTTGACAATTAAAACATATAGGGTCATATCCAAAAGCTTTAAGGTAGTGAGTAGTAAGAACTTTTCTCGCTTCAAGATCTCTACTATGAAATTTCAATCATTTAGTTCTGTAAATTGTAGATAACTTCTGACGGAGAGAAAAGGTGGTTAGATTGCCGGAAAAGATGGCGAACGTGCCGGAGATAAAGATAGTGAGGAGTGAGAGCTTAGGTCATCGAAGTGACGTGTCGAGCCCAGAAGCGAAGCTTGGGATGCGTGTGGAAGATCTCTGGGATGAGCAGAAGCCACAGCTCAGCCATAACGAGAAGCTCAACGCTTGCTTCGAGAGCATACCTGTCTCTGCTTTCCCTCTCTCCTCTTCTTCTCAAGGTTACATGATCTTGTGCTTTATGTTAAATTTGAGGATGATCATCTTCTTATGGATGTATATTGATTATAGATTTTTTTCTGATTCAATCATCTTTTAGTAGGTGTTTGTTGATGTATTGTACAGTTGGAATTTGTTATCTGGATCTAAATTCAAATTATAGAAAGTTCTACAAGTCAGGATTTGGCATCAATCTGACTTAAGGAAGAAGAACTAGTTGTTTATAAATGTTATGTTTTAGTCCTCGTTGAAAAATATTCGTATGTACTAAAGAAAAGAGTTGTTGTTGGTGCTTGCACATGTGCATTTTTTTCTTTCTTAGCGTAGTTTAACAGTTTTGGTCAGATTTGTGTTAATATCTATTTGTGGTTTCCCTATGCAGAAATTGAGTTAAGATCAGATACAAGTTTGGCTGAAGCTGTTCAAACATTATCAAAACTCAACATCTTGAGTGCGCCTGTTGTAGACGTTGATGCGCCTGAAGACGCCAGTTGGATTGACCGCTACATCGGTATTGTGGAGTTTCCAGGCATTGTTGTCTGGCTTTTACACCAGGTCTTTCTTCCATTTAATCTTTCTCTTTCGAACATCCAGTGTATATAATTCTTGATACCAGAGGCCACTTTTTCGTCCCAATCATTTAGATTGTGGCACCAAGAGAACTATAGTTCATGTGTTTCCTCTTCTTGTATACTTTTAAAAACAGTTGGACCCTTCATCTCCAAGGAGCCCTGCTGTTGCAGCTTCAAATGGAATTTCTCATCATTTCACCCCTGATATTCTCGACAATGGAGATTCAGCCGTAACTTCTGGAAACTTCTTTGAGGTCCTTACTTCATCAGAGCTATACAAGAACACCAAGGTGAATCCATTAATCAATTTTACATTTTCCATATATTCTTGTCCTGCTTATGGCTTCTGACATTCAATGAATGATCTCTCTGTACCTTACAGGTTCGAGATATCTCTGGGACATTCAGATGGGCACCTTTCCTGGCTCTACAGAAAGAGAACTCCTTTTTAACCATGTTGTTGCTTCTTTCTAAGTACAAGATGAAGAGCATCCCTGTGGTTGATTTAGGTGAAGCAAAGATCGAGAATATTATCACACAATCAGGAGTTATTCATATGCTGGCAGAATGCGCTGGGCTTCACTGGTTTGAAGATTGGGGAATCAAAACTCTCTCTGATGTCGGTCTTCCCGTTATGTCAAAGGATCATATTATAAAGGTTAGCTTGTCACCACCTAACTCAAAGCTCCAATGAGTTCTTCTTATAACAGATTATCATTTCTGTTTCAGATCTATGAAGATGAACCAGTTCTTCAGGCGTTTAAGCTGATGAGGAGAAAGAGAATCGGAGGCATACCCGTCACTGAAAGGAAAAGTAAGAAACCAGTGGGCAACATAAGCATTAGAGATGTTCAGTTTCTCCTCACTGCACCAGAGATCTACCATGACTACAGGTGGATACTTTACAAACCCTTGAGAGTACGTACCAAGTTTTGCAGTATTGTTGATGTTTAATGATTTCTCTTGATCTTTTAAGGTCAATCACAGCGAAGAACTTCTTAGTAGCAGTTAGAGAGCATCTGGAGAAGCGTGGGGATACATCAGCTCCTATACTGAGTGGTGTGATCGCTTGCACTAAGAACCATACACTAAAGGAACTGATACTGATGCTAGATGCCGAGAAGATCCATAGGATATATGTGGTGGATGATAATGGTAACCTTGAAGGACTCATCACTCTCAGAGACATCATCTCAAGACTTGTCCACGAGCCGTCTGGCTATTTTGGGGATTTCTTTGACGGTGTTATGCCGCTTCCTCAAAACTACCGAGTCTGAGAAAATGGTGTCTTCATTTTGTAAATTGTCTTTGGTTTTGTAATGCTTCTCTGTTTGTTTGAGCCGAAGTTGTTGAATTTGTGTTATAAACGTTCAAACAGAAATAAGAAAAGAAGGAAAGGCCCGTCTTTGAGTGAATGCCTGAAATACAATCTTAAGATTCTCGGATTTAGGCCTACATCTTAATTTTTCCTCGAACTTGATCAAGATCTGATCCCTTTATGGTTGATATTCCCAAACCTTAGAGTTTGTTTCAGAGAGATTTAGATACTAAAATAAGAGCTCTCATTACAATTTGATAGCGTACCAAATCCAGATACTATTTATGAAATTTGAGGTACTTAATGATAAAGCTTATCGACTCCACAACATCACGATGACAACTCTTCAAAACTTATGTATATTAGAGGCTCTTCAAAACTTATGTAAATTAGAGGCATCTCCTCTATTACCCCTAAACGTGAGAAGAAAATCTCTACAACACGGCTGTTAAACATAATAAATAAATGACCAAAAACCTATGGATATTTGAAATAATTACAACTTATACTGGGTAAAATTTAAAATCAATTTTTCTCTTTTACCCAAACCACTCAAACCAAAATTAGTTTTTTTTAACCCAAACCAATCAATTTTTTCACTCAAACCAAAATTCAAATTAAATAAAAATCTCTCTTTTCTAAAACTCAAAATCGATCTCTTGTTCTTAAAAGAAACTTTGAAAACTCTCTGCTCTTTTAATCTTATCTCTCAAGCTCAAAATTTAAGATATATTATTGTAGTTTCAGAAACCCTAATTTTATTTGATTCTTTTGAGTTCAAATTTGTGTGTGTGAATTATCATTAGTTTGTTTTTTTTTTCTTTCTCTGTTTGATTTTCTCAGGAAAAATCAGAAAAATCAAACCCTAATCCTAATTGCGACTAAGTTCTCTGATCCAAGAGTTGTCCTCTTGTTCTGAAAATTGAAATCTTTGGAGTAAACTTTGAAGGTGGAAGAAAAAATGGTTGATATTAGGCGGTGTAAAAGAAAGGGAGAGAATCCACCAGAAAAAGAAGAGAAATAAAGAAAAGTGTTTGAAGATGTTGAAGGAATCTCAAACGATGAAGGTGAAGTTTGTTAGGACGATGACCACCAATGAAGAGAATGTCCAAGAGCCGGATATCTCTAATGATGATAATGAGACGACAATATGAAGAGGTCCGGAATTCATCTGCCAGAAGGTCTAGGATTCATCAGCCAGCTCAAGGGACTGAGAATGAAGTGATTGCTAACTCTAACGAAGAGGTCCCGAATTCAGCTGATTCAGATTCAGATGAGGTAAGAAATTAACAATATAATTGATGCATTCGGTAGTAGACGGTGTCAAGGAATATCGAGTAACACTCGATATAATACTAGGAAAACTTAAGATTACTAGAAAATACCGATATAATACTAGGAAAACTTAGGTTTACTAGATAATACTGGTGTAATTCTAGGAAGGATTACTCGATAATTTTATTAACTTGCAGGAAGTTGAGACAATAAAACCATCAAGAATGTTCTTTCTTCCTTTTGAGTACAAGAAACAAATTAAGCTGGTTTGATTATACATTGAAACTGAAGTTGTCTAACGCCGAGAGAATCTGGTTTGAGGAGCATCCTTAATTCAAACACATTTTTCACATGAAAAGAGAGAGAAACCACATGGTACAGGGAATGTGGATGTTGTTGGTGAGGACAACCAATAAACGGAAAAAGTGTGGTTCATTACCAATAAGCGAAAACAAGTGATGTTATGAAGACCTTGAAAAAAATGGAGAAACTGATCAAGAAAGTTGACAATAACTTTTTCTAAGTTCTTTTTGTTGTTTTCTGAAGTAGACAGTAGACAATATCTTTGTTTCTTTTTGTTGTTTTATTATGTAGACAAATTATGGGGCATTTTTGTGGTATGGTGAAGGATTGTGAATTAATTATGAAGGATTATGAATGCATATTACAAGTCTCAACAAACAAATAACAACGACGAAAGTTTTAACGAAGTTTCACACAGTTTTATGAATGCATATTACAAGTCTTAACACAGTTTCAAACAGTCTTAAACACAGTTTACACAGTTTTACATAGTTTTACATAGTTTGACACAGTTTTAGGCAGTTTCGCACAGTTTTACAGCAATGGTGAAAGAAAACAACAATTACCTTCATATCGATACTTTGAGTTTGGATAAGCTTCCTCAATGATTGGAGAGATAAAAAAAAGTGAGAGAAAGTGAGGTAGTCTTGCTTTTTTGACCAAAGAATATGCTTTTTGACCAAGGAATCTGCTTAGTTGACCAAAGAATCTACTTTTTTCCCTTTGAAAATAACACTTAGTTATACATAAGTTTTTAGTTTTACCAATCTTCTTCATAGTTATACTTTTTGTGATTTCAAATGTTTTTAGTTTTACCTATAATATTAATTTGTTTTGGTAGTTTTACTTTTCAGTTTTCGGCATTACCATGTATTACCATGTATGCATACGTGATTAGTGTAATAATATGTTTGAAATCATCATTTTATAGAATAATCCTTTAGAAGTTGTTCTTACTAAGAAAGTGTTCTTGTGAAGACAATAGAAAGTATAAGAGAAATTCTGAAACAAAGACTTATTTTTAGTTATTTTGACTATTAGTTTTTTTACATAAATGTTATTTTCACTAATCAATGGAATGTATAAGAGTATGTGTTATATTAAAAGTTGAATATTAAATTACTTTCAAATACTCAATCAATGAACTAACATAAATTAAATCTAAAAAATAGTAAGTCGTAGTATTCCATAGTTTTACAACACAATCATAGTTATACAACAAAATCATTCACTTGGATAACGATACGATCCAAACAAGAGATGATTGAAACCGAAATTTTTCCTTCGTCACATTTTGTTTTGTGTCCTTTTACGTCGAATGTATAAGAGTACATGTTATAATTTGTTTTGCTTCCATATGCTTCCTTACAGCTTCTAAGCTACTAAATGGACGGCACAGTTCATTGCAGTACAGACAAATGAAAAATTTCTTGACCTGAATGATGATCCATGTTTCCTAGACTTATGATGTTGTTCATGAGCCTTAGAACTCATATAACCTTTACCACAAATTCCACAACTATAAAGCATAGGTTCTTCATCTCATTTACTTTTATCCAGAGAAAGTGCATATTGTCTAGCCTCACATAACTCTTCTGTAACTCCAGGAATTCCAACAACCTATATGTTTCAAGAAATCAAGATTATGACTCTAATCTCAAGCAAGAACGATTATACAACCTTCAAAAGCAACTCACAAGATAAAAAAATCATATGCAGAACAATCAGAAATAATAGCAAACAACACGACTTGTAGCTCGATTGAAATCGATAAATTAACCTTGCGTACGACACTGGAAACGGGCCAATCAGACTTGTAATAGCAAACAACACGACTTGTAACTCGATTGAAATCGATAAATTATTGAAGCTTACTGAGACCCAATCCATCTTCCCATTCCTCTATAATTGTCAAATTTATATCCTCTACTGTTGTCTTCAAGGTTACACTATACATGCGCCCTTTGAATTTGAAATGTACGCTCATGTATTTTGCCATTGTATCCTGCTCAAAACAACAAAATAAAGTTCTAGTTATTCCTCTTGTTCTCAGTTCTACCCAGTTATCTACAGTCATAATAAGTTTTACCGAGTATATTACAGTTATTAGTTCTACTAGTTATACTTAGTTTTACCTATACGATTGGAGTTCTTGTTTTCGGGTATGATTGAGATATGTCAATAGAAATCTCATCTATTGTAAACCTACTCTCAATTCAATCTCATACATTCAACCACATTCTTGAATTGTATAGAAAGCATCAATTTGTACGCAAATGGGACAAAATCATCAAATATAATTACAAACCCTAAATCTTATTTCTATGGATAGATATAGCTCACACATGAGAGAAGAAGGGATACCCAGCATTCTGACCTGCCACGCAAAACTCCTTGTCGGTGAAGACGTTGAGATCCGACGGCGTCGCCGGAGAAGAGGAGCTGGGAGGAGACGATGGGAGTGCGAGCTCGGACGAGAGGCTTGCGTTAAAGATTTTTTTTTTAATTTTAGATTTTTTAATTGAATTGAAATTAAAAACCATGAGATTCAAACCGAGTAATGATATTTGGTTCAAACCAATTTTTTTTCTTCACTCATTAAGGGTAATTTCGTCCATTCAAGTTGGAGTTAATGAATTGGTGGCATAAGAGATTTAGTGAACCCTTAGAAGATTTTCCTTCTCACCATTAAGGGCTATAGAGGAGTTGACTCTGTAAATTATGAAATATAAGCTCTGTTCGTTTTTGTATTCACATGATGTATTGGGAGATATTGGAGACAAAAAAATTGGTGGAATAAAGTAGGGGATATCAAACCGAAACTCAAATCTTTTTTTTTTCTTGAATGAATGGAAAAAAAGATAGATGAAAAGAAAGAAGTAGGAAGATAAAAACGGATAGAAGGTAAAAAAAATTTAAGGTCAAACATAGATATTAAAGAACTCTGTTAGAGCATATTTTCCCTCACACCTAATTTGATTGAAATAAATGTAAATATAAGATAACTTTATTAGAAAATGTGTTTGATTACAATATGTTACAATATTATCTCAAGTATTACAATTTTCTCTCAAGTATACTAAAGTTTGCCAGAAGATTTTCGGTTCGCTCTCAGGACCCCCACAAAGACCATTTATAGGACTCTTTGTGCCTTCCCTCGTATCTCTCGCACTCAATGCCTCTTTAGTGCTCCTAATCCGCTGTTACGCATTTCAAATTTCTCGTAACAGTCAACTTAGTCTGCTCTCACCGCTCCTTCGGAGATTCCGCGTAGTGGGTTTCGTAGCGAACTGAGACGGCCCACGCGAAGCTCTGCTCGTGATGGGCTTCGCCGACCCATTATTCACTTCTCATGTTTACATGCTTCGAGTGGTATGCGGTGGCCCGTATTCGAGTATACCATCACGATTCTCCGACCGTGATCACGGCCCGCTTGGCTTTGATTCTCTGCCCACCGGACTCTCTACTTATCAAGCTTCACCCTTCTACTCTCCGAGCTCCTTGCACACTGAGCCCTCTCCGCATACAGAGCTTTCTCCGCGAGAAGAAGGCTCTCCGGAGCGCCGAGGCTGCTCTCTGTGAGCAGAGGACTCTTTAGAGCGCCGAGGCTACTCTTCGAGCTTCGCTCACCCTGAGCTCTCTCGTGCACTCATTCTCCGAAACACTGAGATTGCTCTCCCGGTGTAGTTTAATTTAGAGTGGGCTACTCCGGCCCATTCTTCGACCCGAGCCTAGTAAATTGACCCGAGTCAATTTATGCACCCACATTTTGCCCCCATTCCATCAATGGAAGCTTTTCTTTGGTGGAATTTGCTAACTTCACGTTGTCCTGAGATTTAATGAAAATTCAAAGAGGCTCGGGGCATATTTAGCGGCAGGGAGAGAGTTGATGGTCGTGATTTCTCAATCAAATCCCTTAACTTACTCCTATACTCCACTATATGTAGTGATGATACCGCCTCGTCTTTCCTCTTTGTTCTACTGCTTTTTTCGGTTATCGCACCGGACCTCCCAGTTCACCCTCCAAGAAGCATTCACTGCTCTTTACCCAAGGCCATAACAAGGTATTCTACTCTTTTTTTATCTCTCTAGAGTTCTTCCTCGTTTTTGTGTGCGTTTTAAATTTCACTAAGTTTAGATGATTTTTTTAGCAAGATTGATCCACTTTGCGGTAGACATTCTACAAAAACTGTTCTTCGTTGTCAATCCCACAAATTTTCGGATCAAACCTTAGTTTTGAGACAATATTTTTCTTTGCTTTTGGTGAGAAAATATCTTAGATATTTTTTTTACTTCGTCACCTTATCTTTTACCTCCTCCTTTCTCTTTCTTACTTTTCACTCTACATCTTCTTCTTTCTACTTTTCCCTTATTCACTTTTACTTTTTACTTTTCTCTCTTCTCCTTCCACTTTTCTCTCTTTCCTCTCTTTTCTCCCATTTTCTTCTTCTCCTCCTCCTCTCATGGACCAAAATCGGTCCGGTAGTCTCATGGATTGACTTCTTGCACGGTCGGCTCGGTCCGAACGACGCCCATGTGATAATATGGATTTTGGGCCCCTGGGTTATCAATCAACCCATCGTTGTAGTATAGATGGGTTTTTAAATGTCAATCCATAATGGGAATGCACTAAGCAGTGAGAATGTGTTGGATGCTTTAAAGTCAAGCTGATATTAAAAAGAGTTTGGTTGCTAAAGGGTCCTAAGTGCAACGAAAGTAAAAATGCATAAAACAGAAAAATGCTTCAAACACTTTGGATGCAAAACAGAGCAAATGCAAGAAAGGTAAAAACGTGCAATCAATGGTAAGGTCGTTCCTGAGGACAAAGGATAACTGACTTGGGAATCCATCATGGGCTATCTAGGTACCTAACATACCTCAAACAATTAGCTGACCCCTAGACAGTAGCTCTACTAACAATCAATTCCAATGTCTTGGCAACCAATCTCAAGCAAAGTAATCATAGAATCAACTGTCGTCATAGACGATGACTACCTAGCAGGCATTAACCTCTACTACCCTAGCTAACTCGTTTCCCACGACTATTCACAAAGTAGGGGAAACGAATCTCTTCAACCCCCTCGGTCCGGTCACCTGCAAATACTCTCCTCTCGGTGTCGCAGGGCCTAATGGCGGGCCTCCATCCCTCTCGGGTAAGAGTGCAGTCAGCATTAAGCTGAGAAGGTCCAGAAGGGATCTAACAACAAACAACTTAGGTACCTAAGCAAACCCAGAAAATCAACCCTTGTCTACCCCCATCCTCAGGAACTTGGATGACTACTCACTACTCATGGGAGTAGAAGCAGATGAAACAGGAAACGAAACTACAAACTTAAACATGAAGATCTATGAAAAACATTAAGAACACAAACCCAGAAAATGAAGAACATAAACGAATAATGCAAACTTGAAACATAAGCTTAAACCTCAAAACGAAAATCAAGATGCAAAAACTAAAGAACAACCTAAAGCTAAGCAAGGGAACGAAATAAAAACAGTAGATTAACTTGAAACTTAAAAGAAATCTGGTTTTTCACCAAGAACATGAAGAACAACANAAATAAAACCTAAGACTAAAACCTAAAAAGGAAATAAAAACTAAGCTTGTGAAAATGGAGACGAATTAGGGCTTTTATAGTGTTCAGAGAAAAGCCCTAATACGCACTAAAGACAAAATGCTAATCATT
>OVBE01012089.1:0-13666 GCA_900406425.1 Iberis pinnata
ATATATATATATATATATATATATATATTTATTTAAATATTGATGTAAAGAAACTAAACAGCACTAACAATAAAAAAATAATTACCAATGACACATTACTGGCTTTTAAAATATTTTGGCCTCACATCCGGATATCGTTTTCACGGATCTGTTTCACGACTATATTTAACAGTATCATTATAGAGTTAACCACGACGTTAAAACAAAAGACGACACAAAGTCGGCAGCCATTTTCAAGATTTTTCGGTGTATTTTAATAGCTTGAATGTTAAAAATGCTAGTTCTTAACCTTCAAAATTTGAAATGCTACATAGTTATAGTCTCAAAGTTTAAAACCTGATTATTCCAAATTAAACAAAAAAAAACAACAAGATAATCTAGATATTTGATAACTGACGCTTTTTCTCTCTCCTCCGACGATTCCCAGGCGATTTAGAAGCTCCACTTTTTCCTCTCGCCAGCCGTCACCCCTCCTGGTGGCGGCCCCTCTCCGATGTCTCGTTCTAAGCACAAGCCTCCCCTCCACCCAGTCAGTCGTACCTCAGCTCCGATTTCACCTGCTTCCTCAGCAACAGTTGACCTAGGTCTTGATAAGTCTGGTCCTCTATGTGGCTCTCAATCCTCAGATAATAGGTCATCTCCACAGGCGAAGACTTGGAAAGATGTATTGGTAGGTCCTAAAGGAAAACTGACTAAGAAAGGCTACCCCTTCCTCCTTGAGTCTTGGTGAGCTCTGTGTTAAAATACCCAACACAATCATCCAGAAAAATTTATCTAGATGGAATGATTTCGTTATTGGTCAATTCCATGGAAATTTACCCTCTAGAGGTGCCTTATCAAGATTCCTTATGCAACGTCTAGAGCTCGTGTTTTGGGACAGGGGGTTTGGCACATTGAAGGACAAACAATGTTTGTTGTTGCGTGGAAACCAAGAGTAATTCCTAAAATGCTAGAGTTAACAGAGGTACCTGTATGGTTAGAGTTTAGAGGTGTTCCTCCACGGTTCTTCAATGAAGAAAGGTTGGAGTATGTGGCTGGTCTTCTTGGTCATTCTGTCCACCTGCACCACCTTTCAGCAACTCTGGCGGACCTTGAAGTTGCTCGTGTGTTTACCATCATTAACCCGCTGGTTCCTTGTCCTGAAGTAATTAATGCTCAATTTGAATCTGGTGAGATTTTTCAAATTGAAGTAACGTGCCCCTGGTTACCTCCCATCTGTTCTTCCTGCAATGAGATGGGACACACTATTAAATGGTGCCCTTCAGCCCCAGTGCTCTGTACCAATTGTAACTCAAAGGTTCATCAATATGATGATTGTCCAAGGATGAGACTTAAGATCTTCCTCCCTCTTTGGGTAAGCCTTCAAGGAAAAAATCCTCAAGAAAATCTCGAACTAAACCCAAGGAAAAGAAGTCCAAAAAGGTTCCATCCAGTGGGTCTTCTTCCTCCTCTGAAGATGAAACTACAACTGATAAGCTTTCAACAAGTAAAGTAGATAAGTAAGAGCTAAAACAAAAGTGGGAAGCTGCTTATGCTGCATTAGCGAGGGGATTGAGAAGCAGTGCATGTTGGTCCACGGCTGGACTGGTCATTGGGTGAATGTTGTGCCATCGATGCATGAGACCATGGTGTCGTGAATCAGTAAAGTAACGAAGGCTTGTTATTATGTCTTGGATTGTGCGGATGATTTGTTGGGAGATGTAGGAAGGTGATCGAGTGGGTTGGGCATGGTATCTTCCATTACGTTCCCGCCATACGCTGTAAATTATAGCTTGAAAACACAACTTGAGTAGTACGGCATCATGCGTGGACATGCTCCTAAGACGAAGTGAGCGTAAAGTTTGTGACCAATCGGGGGATATACGTGTGAGTAAGATGGATGTAGTAAGCTATATCCAAACTGTGTAGGTAAAGGGGCAAGCAAATAATAGGTGGTCTCGTGTCTTATTTGGTTTGCCACAAATGATACAAGTTACATAGTTTGCCCATCTCCCTATGCTGGAACCTGTGTTTAACCTGTCAAGAATCGCAACAAAGAAACGAACGCTTAACGAGGTACAAATTGGGGAAACCAAATAGAGGAAGACCATTGTTTGATATGGTGGTGTGCACTTATCTGTTTCCAAGTGTGAGTGGCTGAGAACGAAGGCTGGTAAGTGCTCGGCTGATGACGCCAGAGAGCTACGTCGCTATTTCCAATTTATGAGGGCATATGGAGGGCCGTTATTTGATCATGAAGTGTGCGGTGTTGAAGTACCCGAGAACGGCGTACTAACCAACGGACTGATGAGGTGCATTCAAGCGAATGCCTAGTTCTCTAATGCCTGCATCACATGTGAGGTTGAAAAGAAGGCCAAGCGTAGTCCAATCATCAAACCAGAACGAAGTTTTGCTCCTAGTGCCAATTGTAAACCGTAAAAAAATTTGTAATTGAGGACGAAGCTTAAATAATTTGTGCCATAGCCACGCTGTTCAATAATTTGTGTCATAGCCATTACATTGTTAATCAAGCTGTTAAAACAAAAGACGACACAAAATCAGCAGTCATTTTCAAGATTTTATCGGCGCATTTTGATAGTTTGAATGTCAAAAGTAGTAGTACTTAACCTTCAAGATTTAAAGTGCTAAATAGTTATAGTTTTGAGGTTTAAAATCCAATTTTTCCAAATTAAAAATAACAAAAAACACATTTTCCTTTCGTGCGGTAAAAAAGAATAGGTATAGTTCATGATATCACATTATCACTTAGCATATTAACCGAAATAAATAATTAAGTTATAAAATAATAATATAGCTATATTTAAATTATTAATTAATATTTAAATTATTTATTTATTAATAAATTATGTTTCATAAGTAATAATTAAATATATGAGAATTCATTAAAAGTACTTAGAAATTCGAAAATAATTTTTTGAAATACAAAATATTTTAAATATGATGTTACTTCAAATCATATCTAATTAATTAATTAATAAAAGAATTCTTATAAAAAGTTATCATCTATATATTCTTAAAATATTAATAAATAATATATATATATATATATTTGTTTAGATATTGATGTAGAGAATCTAAACAGTACTAATTTATTTAATTATCGAGTATAAAAAAATTGTTACCATTGACACATCATTGGTTTCAAGATATTTTGACCTCAGATCTGTATATCGTTTTCATGGATCGGTCTGATCTCTATGTTTAACAGCGTCATTACATAGTTAACTACGCTGTTAAAACAAAAGATGACACAAAGTCGGCGGCCATTTCCAAGATTTTTTCGGCGCATTTTGATAGTTTGTAGTAACATCGTATTTAAAATAGACTTGAGTGATCAATTCAATTCTAGCATTAAAAACATTTACTAGATGGCGATTTAAGAAATCTAAATCCAAAACATCATATTCCATCACCTAATCTACCTAACCATTTGCTTATTATGGAACTACTCAATAATCATTGAGAAAACACAAAATACAAGATTAGAGATGTGTTAAATCATGATTAGAAGAAGATTTGATAAGATCAAAGCAATCAAAACAAGAAATCGAACTCAAATAAGCTAAGATTCAAAGGGATTACAAATTATTCTTAAGAGAATAAAGGTTTTTTCTAAAAATTAGGTTTAGAAAACCTTAAATAGTCCTCATTAATGTTCTTGGGTTAAACCAAAACAAACTTGGTTAACCCATTAAAGGAAATGGATAGTGTTTGGTCAACACCTCAGTTTTGACTTTTTCGGCTCGATATCGGCGATAATGGCTGATACAAATGCTCGATATAAGTTCTTCAATGTTTGTATCGTTCAGCTTCGACCGATACAAAATGGCCAATATAGGCATATATGTCCAACTGTATCGGTTGGTACTCTCGATATTCTTTCTTCACATATTGTATTGGTCCACCTTGCCCGATACACATTGGTCGATACCAACGTATCGACCTCTGTGTACCGGTTGCTTCCACCCGATATGAATCCTTCAGGAGTTGTATCGGCTAGTTTAACCGATACAACCTGGCCGATACTTCTTCTTAACCTTCCTTTTCCCTCTTTTTTTATTCTTTTCTCATCAATTTGATTCCAGTTCAGCTCCTCACACTTTAAACACCTGAAATATGCAATAATATGCAAGATGCAACCTATCTAGTCCTAAATTCAAACTAAACAACCTAAAATGGATTCAAAATCAATGTTAAAAAGCATAAAAAATCTAACGTATCAACTCCCCCAAGCTTAATCCTTGCTTTCCATAAACCTGAAGAAATTTTTTGAAAGTGGGAACTCATAACAAAAACATGTTGATGATTTAATTAATGTCGATGTCCTAGTTAATAGTTCTAAAATGCAAACCAATCTCATTTTACTTAAAAAGCTTAGTCATACTCATCAAAGCTCAATTGAGATCAGTCCTAACTTCCATATGCATTCATCTCTTTAACATACATTAGGTGGAAACCATGAATCAAGCTATTCTAATTCAATGAACTCTTTGGCTAAGGGACTGGTTAAGAGACAAAAATAGTTTCTTTTTATGCGGTTTTCCATCCAAAACAAGGATCACTCAAATAGGAAATGCTCTTTAGTATAATGCTAAATGTGAGTATACTTAGTTGCATACAAGAATAGGATCTCATCTACCCATATCCCAAAAGCTAAAAGTCTTCCTATTTCGAATATGATGATAGATCCTATTTCTACCCTTGAAATCCCAAAGTACCCATCTTGGTTCTCTATCTTTTGTTATTCTTTCATCACTACTTAACTTAAGAGATGATTCATTTTCAATCTAATTCTAGCGGATTGGCGATTCTTTGACTTCCATTATTTTTCATTCTCTTATTACTTCTTGGGCGTTTGCCTCGTTTGCATTACTTCTCAGTTTTTGCACTAAGCCTTACATTTTACTTCCCAAATCCTTTACTAGATGATACTATTTTCCTTTTATTTTCTTATTGTTCCCCTCATAAGCTATCTTAAAAGTTCTTTTTCTCTTTTTACTTTTGCTCAAACCATTCTTTTATTTTCTCAATTCCCCTAAACTATCCAGAGTCTATTTCTAATCTATCATATCTAGTTCAAAAATGGTGAACTAGAACTACATGAGATTCTATTCATGTCAGTTCAAACCTAACACTTTCTACCAAGCTCATTTCAGGAAAGACCTAACACTCAATAATAAACAAATGGCTTGAAAGAAATCTGGTTTAGGGTGGAGAATCTACTTGGACTAAGAAGAATGGCAAAACGATGAAAGATAATCCAAGTATGTATATTCTAACCATGAGTTCAGATCCAGCGAATAGACATGATAATTAAATTGGTTCTAATAGATAGAGACAAATTTTAGATCACAACATGCTTCAGAAAATTAAAGATCATGCAATTTCACATTCTAAACATGGTTTAGTTTTAGCTCAAATTCGATTTGGATGCATTGGACAACTAATAACTGGGCAACAACATCAATTAGTAAAGCTACATATTTATAAGGCAAAGATAATCATAGTTCCCATGCAAATTCAAACTAAATCTAAATGCAATGTTTTTAAGATTTATTTTTAAAAATTACGATTTTTTGGTTTTTTGTAAAACTTAACTATTTACAATGCATATGAATGATAAGATTGAAACTATGTTAGCTACGGTCCCTACCCCAAAATTAATTCACACAGTTCCTTGTGTGAAAAGAGTTCGAAGGAAGGGATGAAAAAGGGAGAAAATAAAATCTAAAGTGCATGTATATACAATGGCGAAAAGAGTGTACCTCGGTATTGGTCAAACTGACCGATACAAATGCCCGATATGGTTTCATGAATCCTTTTCATGAATTTTTTTCCTTTATGAACGCCCAAGTAAGCCAATTTTTATGTCTAATCAATCACTAAAACATGATCCAAAACCAAAACACCCAAAACATTATTTAAAAACATGAAAAGAAAGTAAATCACAGGATACATACAAAAAGGATAACATGAGATTCCCTCTCAAGTGGGCTTGTTTAAAGTCTCTAAGCTTGACTTTGATTTTGTTCAAGCTTGTGGTGGTTCAGAGAGGATTGTAGGACCTCCTTTGTTAACTAGCTTCCATGTCAACCCATTTAGAGTTTTATATTCCTTCTCTTCACCTTTCAAACTACTCTTACCATTGATAGCTTCTTCTACACGTCCGTCAATGGTAGGTTTCTTCCTTGTTACCTTGATGTCAAATCTCTGAATACAGGTTTTCCCAAGATGATGATCAATCTGCCCTTTCTTCACATCAATCTTTTCTTAAACAATGGCTAAGAAAAGCCTACCCAGAATGAGAGGGTCTTTGGGTTCTTCTTTCATATCAATGATAACAAAATTCGTGAGCACATTTGCATCCCTTATCTTCACTGGAATGTCTTATAGAAATCTAACTGGAGTTTTGATAGACCTATCCGCAAGCATTAAGGAGATTCCACAAGGTTTGAAAGATGAATGACCAAGCTTCTTTGCTACCGAATGTGGCATAAGAATAACACTTGCTCCAAGGTCACATAAGCTCTTCTCAAACTTAAAAGGTCCCAAAGTACAAGGAAGAGTGAAACTTCCCGGATCTTCAAGCTTCTTAGGGGTTACTTACTTTAGGTTTTCATTTTTTGCATCAAGCTCATGTGTAAGCTTCACTGTACATTGTAGACAATTGAGTTTCCCTTTGATTATGTCCTTCAAAGTGTTTCTATTTTGAGGGTTTGCAAAGAATGCTTCAATGTTTGGCATTACCTTTTCAACCCCCTTCATTAGCTCTTCGAATTGAGTTACATACTTCTCAATCAATTCCTTCTTGAACCATTCTGGAAATGGTATATTAGGCTCATAAGGTGGAGGTTCGAAGATTGGTGCATTTGATGTAGAATCCTTCTTCTCATTTGATGCATTTCCTTTCCCCTTATCAATCTAAACCTTTTCTTTTATCTCTAAGGTGTCTTCTTTGGAGTTAATCTCATTCTCAATGGGAATAATCACCCACCCCCAACTTGGTTCTCATTCTCCTCAATGAGAATATGTGGAGATGCCACATCGAGATACTTTATGATGATAGCATTAATATACTCCTTTTGGCTTGAATGTAAAATGCCTGGAAATTGTCTCATTGGTCGCTTTGAAGAAGAAGCGATTTGAGCTACTTGGTTGTTAAGAGATTTTAAATGAGATTCCATGCTCTCAATTTTGGCGTAAAGATCATCAGTTTTAACATTCATTTCCTTCTTGAACACACCAAACTCAATTGCATTCTTCCTTTTTCCTTCTAAGAGTTATCTCAACAACATTGGTTTGCTCCTGAGCAGTGGAAGAAGATGAGCTGCCTTGAGATTGTTTTTGAGGAGCTTGAGGATTAGAGAAACTTTGTGGGTTGTTGAAGTATTGCTGCTTCTGTTGGAAACCGCCTTGATTGTTGAATTGAGGCATGGGTTGGAAACCTCCTAGGTGTTGTGGCTTCTGAGACGGATACACCCGATATTGTGGATTGGCAACATTAGTGTTGCGGTAGGAGAGGTTTGAATTTTGTTGATAATTGTTGTAACCCTGGTTGTAGCCTTGGTTACCAACATAGTTAAGCTCTTCTTGAGTAGTGTCTTGTGGAGGTTGGTATTCTTCTTGGACAGCACTGACAAAGTTGATTGCTCCTTGTTGAAAAATGATGAATATTTCTGTCTTGTCCTCAAGATATTTCAAATCTTTCTTGTAACTACTATCTCCACCAACATCCCTAACATAACGATCATAGTCATCTCCATAAGCATTATTACTTTGAGCATGATTCTCAACAAGTAACAAACCATCAGCTTCGGTTTGGCTAAAGAAATTTCTATGGCTTGCAGTATCCACCATAATCCTGAATTTAGGGGCAAGACCCCGGTAGAAAGTAATGAGGAGGCTCTCACCTTAAATTCCATGATGTGGGCATTGAAGTGTATAGCCTTTGAAACGTTCCCATGTTTCGGAAAATGACTCATTGCCTTTCTTCATAAAGCCTGATATCTTATTCTGGATTCTTGAAATTCGGGAGGTAGAGAAAAACTTGGTTATAAACTTCTTTTTAAAAGCGTCCCAAGTCTCAACTGAAGCAGTTGGAACATTCTTCTCCCAGGAACCAGTCTTGTCTCCCAAAGAGAAGGGAAACAATCGGAGCTTAAAAGTCACACCATTGATATTGATAGTACTACACAACATATCAAAATTTTCTAAATAGACCAAAGAATCTTCCATGGGTAGATCATGGAACTTAGTGTTTAGGACCATGTTGATGAGACGAGACTTAATCTCACAGTTGTTGTTAGCAATCGGTGGTGGACGAATGCCTTTGTGTTGGCCATGAGCATTTGGGGCATCATTTGCTCCTATGGTTCGTCTAACATTGTGATTTTCCCCAGGAATGTTGTTTTTATGGTTATCCATCTCCAAATATAAGCGATGAATATGATCTAAGTGTTCTTGTTTGCGTCTTGTCCCGATGTTCTAGCGTTAGAGCGCACGAATATTTTCAACGATCAGAATAAGATTTGTAGGGCTTCTGCTTCTCAGGTTCATACACATGAAGTGCACAAACAAAAAGAAAGTAGAGAGATTAGAAAAATAAAAGAAATTGGGCTTAGTCCCAAAAAAAATCAGAGTACTAATAGTTAAGCAATATCCCGAAATGGCAACGACTCTAATTTGATAAACTTTAATTTGCTCAATCCTATATCTAAGCAAATATCTTAAGTCTACTTATATCATTGTAATACTTAAAGATCAATCCAATTCAGAGTTGCACTTAACACATTAGTCCTATTAGAATCATGTTTAGTACAAACAACTATAATTAGAATGGTTTGTCACATTCAAACATGCAAAAGTAAGCCAAATCAACAAAAGTCAACAGAATTAATAAAAGTCAACTAAAACATAAACTTAAATTCAATGATAAAAGGCTAAGAAAATGGTATAGGTTATTGATTTGGGTGATAAAATTATATCTTATGATGTTCAATGCTAACTATTCAAGCTAATCTTTGGTCTAAGATTCCCATAGATAGACTAACCTACTCTCGTGGCACTAATCATTTCCCTAATCATGAAATTAAGATAACCTCTTGGATAATCACACAATTATGAAGCATCAAAATCTAATCTATGCTAAACACTAAATTAAATAACACAAATCTCTTGGTTAGACCTCATTTAGCATGCAGCGATTTGTTCAGGCATTTCATCGACCATCTTTCGGGCCAAAGTTTTCCTATGATCTAGACTTGAGTGATCAATTCAATCATAGCATTTAGAACATCTACTACATGAAGATTTAAGCAATCCAAATCCTAACCATCATATTCCATCACCTAATCACCCTAATCTACTTAACCATATGCTTATTATGGAACTACTCACTAATCATTGAGAAAACAATAAATCCAAGGATAGAGATGTGTTGAAACATGATTAGAAGAAGATTTGATAACATCAGAGCAATCAAAACAAGAAATCAAACTCAAATAAGCTAAGATTCAAAGGGAGTACAAAGTGTTCTTAAGAGAATAAATATTTTTTCTAAATTAGGTTTAGAAACCTTAAATAGTCCTCAATAATGTTCTTGGGTTAACAAAAAAAAAATTGGTTAACCCATTAAAGGAAATGGATATTTTTTGGTTAACATCTCATTTTTGACTTTTTCAGCTAGATACCGGCCATAATGGCCGATACAAATGCTCGATATCAGTTCTACAATGTTTATCAGCCAGCTTCGACCAATACAGAATGGCCGATATAGGCATATCGGTTCAACTGTATTGGTTGGTACTCTCGGTATTCTTTATTCACATTGTATCGGTCCACCTTGCCCGGTACACATTGGTCGATACCATCATATCGACCTCTGTGTACCGGTTGCTTCCACCCGGTATGAATCCTTCAGAATTTGTATCAGCCAGTCTAACCGATACAACCTGGCAGATACTTCTTCCTAACCTTCCTTTTCGCTCATTTTTTATTCTTTTCTCATCGATTTGATTTCAATTCAGCTCCGCGCACTTTAAACACATGAAATATGCAATAATGTGCAAGATGTAACCTATCCAGTCCTAAATTCAAACTAAACAACCTAAAATGGATTTAAAATCAATGTTAAAAAGCATCAAAAATCTAACATATCACAGTTATAAATTAGGGATTTTTAGATATTCTTCAGAACCCTATACGTGTTTGTTTGTGATTGTTCGTTTTTAGAAAAAACCTAAAAAAATTCTCATATCTCTCTTGCGCAAACGGGAATAACCATCAAAGTGAAGAGGAATCAAGCGAGCAGTCGAATTACTCTTCTTCTTCTTCTTCCAATTAAGTGGATTAAGTAAGATTCTCCCTCTCTATTTTCATGAAGAAATTTTTTGGGTTTATAAAGATAAAACATGTTCTCTTCTTTCTTCATAGCCATTGATTGACAGCTTTCATATTATTTCTTCTTAAGTGAAAAAAATATATTTGTCTCTTCTCTTCTATAGTCTATCAATATTTTTGTTTCCTCCATGTTAGTTTTCATTTATGCTTTATCTTTATCTTCATTTGAAGATCAAAATTAGGTTAGATAGAAAAAAATTGAATCTTTGCGACTGAATTAGCTTAATAGAGACTTCTGATCATAGTTCTGATTTACTTGGAAAAAAATAATCTTTGTGAATCATTACGCTTTGTTTTGAATATGCTTTCAAAATGATCAAACAAAATTTGATTTTAGAAATCATGGAGTGAACATCATTGCTTGTAGACATATCTATAAAATCTTGAGATGTCGCCAAATGAATCCGGAAAATAAAACCAAAAGTCATCTAAGAGACAAAGATCGGTAATCTTGTTGATGTTCTGGTCATGCTGAATCAGTAATGCTTTTGAGTTGTTATAAGGTGTTGCGTTTGGGACATAAGGATCTTGAAAGTTGTTTCTTTGATCACAACCAAAAGTGGTTAGTAAATTGAACATAGCCACAAAGATACTAAGTATCATTTTGTATAGTTGAGTATTTTTTTTATGTGGTTAGTGACTTGAGTAGGTGGAATTAGATTGAGATGTGATGTAGAGAATGAGATTTGACAGAGAGTACCATTTTCGTGGTTATAGATCAATAATGTTTTGTTATGTTGAAATTATATGATGTTGATGATATTATGTTATATTGTATTTTGTTGCATTGAGAAGACAAATCGTATTTTGTAGTTTGTTGTGCTATGTTTTTTTGTATTGAGAAGAGAAGCTCTTATTTATGTTTATGGTGGTTAATGTTTTTGTTGTATTGAGAAGACAAAGCCACGGCAAGTTGTGTAGTGTATTTTTTTTATTAAAGAACCCATTATGGGTTCTATTAATGGAGGGAAAATATATTTAATTGAATTTATGAATTTTTTTGTGGGTATGACTAGTGAAAAATAATAATAATAAATTCTAAACATTCTCATATGTAGACATGTGAAATGGGTTGTCCATGTCCGAAGTGGCATGTCAAAAGTTGTCCATGCTTGTTTGTGGACGGAGTTTGGACAGCCCATTGGACAACGAACAAAAAAACGTCTGCAATCACATAAGCCCATATTGACATGGTTTGTCCATGATTTTTTCTTTGTTTGTTGATATTTTGTACACAACACTTAACATAGATTATTTCCATTGATTATTTGTTTGTTGTTTATTTTTGTTTGAGATTAAGCTTTGATGGAGAAAACAAATATTGTTCATGTATGATTACTCTTGTAGAGCATGTTATATTCTTAAATTTTTATGGAAACTGAAGTTGTCTGATAGTTTACACTCATGTTTCTTTGATTCTGTAGTGTACAAGAATCTGCTAATGATGGATATCAATTCTGACGAAGATAACAAGATGATACTATTTAGTCATTGTCTTAAAAAAATCTGTAATTTTCTTGAAAAAAATTGTAAACTAAAAAAACTGAAAACATAACAAAGATTAACCGACATATAAGTAGTTATGTTTTTTGCGCATAGATGTCAACAAACCAAACTTGATAACAAACATTCAAAACCTTCCTTCAAGTCAAATCCATGAACTTATCTATATATAGCTTTTTACTATATATATCATCTTCACTCCTTAGAAGTTTTCTTCGGTACCCTACACAAAAACAAAACACCATAAACGAAAATTCGAGACAAAACTCAGTTCATAACATCTCTTCTCCTTTTTTTCTCTAATCTATAACACTAAAATAAACTAAATTTGTGGAAATTCACTAAGATAGACTAGAGAACATATGTATCTAAGTCCTCATTATATACAACTTCTTTAAGTTTCTCCTTCTTTGATTCTTTTAGAGCTCTCTTCTCCTTCTTTCTCCTCGATAAACTTAAAGTCCTCACCTAAAAGAGAGAAACCCAAAGAACATTAGACGCATAATCAATTTGACTTAAAAATATTTAAAACCAACGAACATACCAACTTCTTTAAACCCTTTCAACCAAATTCTTGTACACACTGGAGCTTGAACATTTGTAAGATGAAGAGAACTTCTATAATTGTTTAACACACGGTTTCCTATACTAAACGGAGACTCTGAAGCCATTGCTATAATTGGTATACTAATTAGGGCTTGATAATATCAATGGAACGAATTATAACCTAAACATCACAATCAGTTTTGATTCCCAATCTAAAGACTCTAGAATTCATATCTTGAATTTCCAGAGTTCACAACACAAAACGCAATCAAGCTAAAAAGTAAGAATGTCCAAACCTGAAAAACCTAATCATTACATGGAACCAGAGAAGGATTTGAAAGTTGATGAAGGTAAAGAGAGTACATGAATATGTTCGGTTGCTATTTCGACGGTGTAATCGATGGAATGAAAAAAATGATTGTAGATCTCTCTGACTTTGAGGCAATAAGTCGATTGTTTTTCTCTTCTATTAGAGATAAAAAAATAGTTTGGTATATTTTTATTGAGTTGTCCATGGAAATTATGTCCATGCCCATATGTTTTATGGTCCAATTTGGACAAGCCCATCTAGGTACTTTAAGTTTTGGGCTCGACCAAACCCGTCTGAAACACATATGGACGTGGCCCATGGTGTCCATTTCAAATTTACATTCATATGTAATTTTCCCAATAGAAATGCTATTAGGGTTCATTTAAAGTATGCATACATGTGGTATCTATTCATGGTTATAAAACATCTCTTTAATCAATTAAAAGTAATATCTATAATAATATGAATATCAATTCATTAAAGATCTTCACATTAAATTTTTTGCTTAACGTATCTGTTTTTTAATTTGTTAGTACAAAATTCGTGTGTAAAATTATTAAGTGTACATAATCGCTCAAATTATTGGTTTGATCATCTGATTCTAAAAGAACAATGTTTTGTCATAAAAGTCAATCAACTACTTCTTTTACATACTTTGTAACAAGCAAAATAAAACATTTGGTGTTTGCATCTAAGGAAGAAACATCGTTGAAAGATGAATGTTGTTGTAGCCGCTCATGAAATCAAAAAATCCTTGTTGCCTCATACTATACTATATTGTTATCTTGATCACAGTTTGGAACATAATCAGTTAGTTGACTGAAATTATTGAGATTATATTATTATTTTGAAAATTTTATTCTAACTATTTTGATATTCTTGACCAAAGTTTTATTTTGCAATTATATA
>OVBE01012090.1:0-13664 GCA_900406425.1 Iberis pinnata
TGAGTAGTCATCCAAGTTCCTGAGGATGGGGGTAGACAAGGGTTGATGTTCAGGGTTCGCTTAGGTACCTAAGTTTTTTTTTTGTTAGATCCCTTCTGGACTCTTACTCGAGAGGGATGGAGGCCCGCCGTTAGGCCTTACAACACCGAGAGGTGAGTATTTGCAGGAGACAGGACCGAGGAGGTTGCAGAGATTCGTTTCCCCTTCTCTGTGAATAGTCGTGGGAAACGATTTAGTTAGCGTAGTAGAGGTTAATGCCTGCTAGGTAGTCATCGTCTATGACGACAGTTGATTCTATGATTACTTTGCTTGAGATTGGTTTCCAAGACAATGGAATTGATTGTTAGTTGAGCTACTGTCTAGGGGTCAGCTCATTGTTTGAGGTATGTAGGTACTTAGGTAGCCCAGGATGGATTCCCAAGTCAGTTACCCGTTGTCCTCACGAACGACCTTACCATTGATTGCACATTTTCACCTTTCTTGCATTTACTCTGTTTTGTATCCAAAGTGTTTACATCATTTTTCTGTTTTATGCATTTTTACTTTCATTGCACATAGGACCCTTTAGCACCCAAACCCTTTTTAACATCAGCTTGACTTTAAAGCATCCAACACATTCTCACTACTTAGTACACTCCCATTATGGATTGGCATAAAAACCCATCCATACTACAACGACGGGTTGATTGATAGCCCATAGGACCTTAGAATCCTATTATCAGTCCACCAAATCATCGCCAACTCGTTCTTCTCTCGACGCGATACCAGCAATATTCTAGCGGAGGAGATGGATTTCTTGCGACTGAGTGTCTACCAACATGTCTGCAACACCCTACTGGACGAAACCTTATTTCCTAACATCATCGACGCAAGACCCTGCCCCTGAAGTTATTCTTACAATAGCTTTTGAAGTTTAAAGACCTTGGTTGGATAACAAGAGCAAGGACAGCACCTCAATTACGAATTGGAGGGTGGATAGCGCCAATTTTTATTTGCATCATAGGACAGCCTAGTCGAAACGTTTGGATACTAGGGTTGATAGATATTGATTACCTAATTGAGATTCAGTTCTTAGTAGGGAAGATTAGTAATCAATTTTGCTACCAGTCCAGAGCATCGAACAATACAAAATCAGTCTTCCTCCTCCCAAATAGTCGGCGAACCATTTTAAAAAGGATTTATCCTTCAACCACGACACTTCCAATTCAAGGGAAATCATTTCACAAATGACAACCCTGGAATCATGTTCTAAGAACCTTTCAGCCCTCTCCCTGGACGAGGATTCATCCAACTCCCAAAATGGGGGTAACTGAGGTCCATCTTCATCCACCTGACCATTGTATAATCCGTTCCATTTGCATTTGCTTCTGATTTCTGTTTTCCTCTATTTATAAGTGTGTTTTCTGCTTTTGTTTTCTATCATCCTCCTAAATACTCCTGAAAATTTGGATTACACAAGGGACTATGTAATTCGAGTTTGGGAGAAGGTTTAGGAGCTATCTAATGAAGTTTTATGTTTGCTTCTTAATCTCCAAATCATGCATATAATCTAGAGCATAGAAAAACATAAAAATATGGAAAAAGTTTTGAAAATCATTTTCAAAAACAGAGTGTTCATGTAATTGCATTTAGGTTGTTAGGACTGTATTTAAGTTTGTCATCTGCATTTGCATAGGGAACTAAGAACATAGTAACCTTGAAAGTATGATATTTTCTTAGGTAGTATCAATACCCTGGTTATTAGTTGTCTAATGCATCATGATTTGGTCTAAAGTAAGGCTGCACCATGCTTGGAATGTGAATTTTCATGATCCTTTGTCTTCTAAAGCATGTTGTGATATGAAGTTTACCCCTGTCTATTAAAACTTAAAACTGACGTTTAATTATCATTTTTCTGTGCTCGATTTGAACTCATGGATAATATATACATATTTGGGTTTCTTTCTACCATTTCTCCACTCTTGTTAATCCAAGTAGACTCTCCACCCTTGAACCTTGCCTTCTTTCAAGCCATGAATTTATTACTAAGTGTCAGGTTTTTCATTGAATGAGCTTGGTAGAAAGTGTTAGGTTCGAACTGACAGGAATGAAATCTCATGTAGTTCTAGTCTACACCTTTTGGACTGGATAGGACTAGGTGGGGTATGATTCTGGATATTGGGGGTTGGTTTGAAAAGGGAAGAAAACATGTGGGAAGCTGGTAAAAGAAAGGGTATGGTTATGAAATTTAGGAGAGGAAAATAAAAAGAAAACATAATGGTCTAGTAAAGGGTTTGGGAGAAAAAAAGATATGAAAAGTATGGTTAGTGCAAAATCAAAAAAGAAATGTCAAGGAAAGAAAATGGTACAAATCCAAGAAGTTAATGAAAAATGAAAAAGGTCTGAAACCATAGGCATTGAAATAAGGGAATCTCCAACTTCGCTAGCAATAAAATAAGGAAGAACCCTCTCCTAAGAACATTTAAGGAAAAGATGAAAAAGGGAAAAATGATAACAAGTAAGACCACTTCAAAATTTAAAAGGGTAGAATCAGGGAAATTTTAGTTTCATTGACATTCGGTAGATGGGATTCTATTCTTGTATGCATCTAAGTGTTCTTACATTTAGCCTTCTGCTAAAGCTCATTCTTTTTTTGACAGAACCATGTTCTGAATTGTTAGCCATTGCATAAAGGGGTCATTTTTATCCCTTAACCAGTCCCTTAGCCAAATGAGTACAATGAATGTGCATGACTTGATCCACATTAATGAATGTTAAAGGGGTAAATGAATTTGAATGCATTGTAGAGGTTGGAACTGATCTGGAATGAGATGTGATGAGTATGACTATGGTTTTTAAGTAGGAGGACATTAGGATTGCATTCTAGAACTAGTAACCTGGACATTGATATTATATGTTTTATCAGCATATTTTGGTTATGAGTTCCCGTTTTCAAACTTCTCTTCCAGGCTTCTGAATTATTTTCTTGAGGGCAATCAAGGATTTAGTTTGGGGGAGTTGATTTCTCTGCATTTTAGTGGTTTTAAGAACGCATTTACCATCATTTTAGGATCATTTAGATGTCAACAAGTTGCATTCTTAGCATATTATTAGTAATTTTGCATTTTTAGAAAGTTTTCCACTTGCATACATATGCATTTCGAAAATTTTCAGGACTTTCAGGAGTTATCAGAACATATGTGCAAATTTGGACAAGGATAAAGAAAGGAAGTGCACGACATGAACTTGGTGATATCCCGAGGCTACCTAAATCAAGCTGCCAAAACCGTGTACTTGGCATCGATGAAGTCTTTATCCGCAACAAAAGCTCGATCGTCCGACTCGTCCAAGTCCTCATCTAGCTCTATCATCATCATCATCATCATCATCATCTCCAGCTAGACAACACGCCTTGATCGTCTCTATAGTCGGCTCGATCACTCGAGCACCTCGCCTCGGCCAATCAGCATAACGCGCCTCAATCACCTCGGCCACCACATCGAGCCAGGGAGCTGTCTTGGCCTAAGCCTTGATCGTCCACCTTGACCAAGCCCGGAGCTACCTCGATCAACCATCGAGCTAGTGTATTACTTGGCTCGATCGTCTTTGCCGCCTCGACCTCGTCTTCAACACGCCTCGATCACAGGCGCATCAACCATCGAGCCAACCTCGTTTATGCCTCGATGGCATGGCTTGATGAAGAATTTCTTGCCTCGATCATGCAACTATGTTCCTTACATCGAGCCACAATTCATTCCGACCCAATGAACTAATTTTGGGTTAAGAAGAACCATTAGGATTTTTTGGAATTTCGTCTTTTAGCGTTTTAGGGCTTTTTCTGAAACACTATAAAATCCCTAAAATGCCTCCATTTCGAAAACAAGCTTTATTTTTGCCATTTTTGGGTTTTGTCTTAGGTTTATATTTCCTTATATTTTGCTTTGTTGTTCTTGATGTTCAAAACTAGATTTTCTAATTAAGTTTATATTTAGCCTTTGATTTCTTCATTTTCATACTTAGATTTAGGTTGTGAACTATCTGGTGCATATTAATCTACTGTTTTTATGCGTCTAATATCGTTTTTGTGTTGATCATTGCTACTGTTTTATTAGAACTCTATTTTTAGGGTTAGTGTTCTTGCTGTTCTTCATCTTCATCCTTTGCATCTTTGATTTTTTTGTTTTGTTCATCGTCATCATCACGTTTTCAGACCTTCGGTTCTTGCTGTTCTTCATAGTTTGACTTTTGATCCTAATGTCATGCTTAGTAGTTATGCTTTCTTGTTTCTATGATTTCGTACTCAACATGCGTAGTGAGTAGTTCCCTTAGGTTCCTGAGGATGGGGTAGGCTGGTGTTGATATCCTGCTTTTCCTAGATACCTAAGGTTGGTTGCTAGTAGATCCCTTATATTTCACTGCTCTTTATGATGATTTCTTTCTGATCAACTGAAATATGGTATTAGGAATTTCAGCACCCAGAAGGTGTTTAATGAAATGCTTGAAAATGGTGATTTCAGAGATTAGCATACCTAGCCTAAAAGATTAAATGTTTAGGGTTCTTATTGGCTTTAGTAGATTGGTTCCTCATGTCTGGTAGGTAGTGTACCATTAACGAGAGTTAGGTTTGGTGATTGCTTAGGTTGAAACCATTTATCAAGAGATTGGACTTGGTTGCATAAAAATTTGCTGTCTAGGGATTAGCTATTTTTTGAGGTATGTTAGGTTTCTAGGTAGTTCATGAAGAATCTCTGGTCAATTACCCCATTTCTTAGAAACTGCTTCCCATTTGATTGCATTTTTACCCATTTTACTCTTCCTTGTTTTAGTTTCACTTGTTTTCTATCTTTAGTTTTTGCTTATGCATGCTTGCTTTCATTTCCTGTTTTACTTTCTGCATGTTCTGTTTGCTTAGGACTTTTAGATAAAAAAACCATATTTTTATTTGGCTTGATTTAGTAGTTCCAATTGCATCTAGAGTGCTTAGCATCACACCCATTTGGATTGACACGTATCTATACTACAATGTCATGATAATGTGGATTGATTGATTGACACAACCACACCTTAAAAAAATTTGTTATCAAAGTATCCTCAAACCATCAATTTCACTAATCCCTTACATTCATTAATCATTCAAGTGCGGTCCTTCTCACATAGGAAAAATCTAATCCATTTGGGTTTTTTTATAGAGATTTTTAGATGTTTGAAGTAGTTTCTCACATTTTAAAGTGGTTTCTATCAAAAGAGCAATACAAAACATTAGGAAAACTCAAGGTAGAGTAAAAAAATTGATGCATACATGGCTTTCACCTCATCTAATGTTTTACCCAATTCTCTTTTATGTTCCTATTCTATCCCATGTTTCACCTTCTTTTAAACTTCGAATCCAAACCACCGATTCTTCATTTATCTTCAAATCCTTTTTATCGAAAACCTTAGCTTTTTCATTTTCTTTTGATTACCAAACTATTAGGAGCAATCTTCTTTTTTTTAGTTTCTTACAATTTAGCACTTAGTCTTCCTTTCCCGTTTTTTTTTTTTTTGACAACTTCCTTTCCCATTTAGACATAGATTTTTCTTTTCTTTTTCGTTTCGATTTTATTCCACTATCTTGGGAGGATTAGACTATTTATTACTATTTTTTTTTTTCCAAACCATTTGGCTTTCTTGATACTCCTAGAGTTTCTTTACTTAGGCTTATTTCAATACTATTTTCCAACACTACCACATTTTTTCATGTGATTCCCCCAAACTTATATCATATTCTAAACATTCCCCCACCTAAGCATGTTAAACTTGAAATGAGGCTAACTCTAAGAGGCTATTTTTGTTGCTCGACTTCTATTACACGGGTTTTTGCCCATGTATGCATTTTCTGAAAAGATCTTACAATAAAGAGTAATGGGGGGGGGGGGTTTGAAAGAAAGGGGTCATAAAAACAAGGTGTGGCAACCATCCTAAAGAGGAGGATGGCCATTTGAATTAACAAGAGTGATAGAAATTAGGCAACGATAATCCAAACGTCAAGTGTTTACCATGGTTAAGCAAATCTATAAGCAAGAAAATTAGATTCAATTAAGTACAAATATTTATGAGATTGGTTTCAATTCAAGCAAGATTCAACAAACACCATGAAGCATATAGTGGTTAATTCCGAGCATGGATTTTTCATATCATAAAAATGGTTCAAGCATCATTCTACAAGGCAATCCAATTATTTTTTCCTATGTAAAATGTAACCTAGAATGAAACTAAATGCAATCGTTTTGAAGATTTTTGAAAAACATTAGATTTGTATGGATTTTTAAAACCTTAACTATTCACAATGCAAATGCATGGTAAGACCAAAAATAAAAACTAAGTTAGATATGGTTTCTCCCCCAAACTTAATTCACACAGTCCTTTGTGTGAAAAAAAAATTTAGAAAAAGAACTGAAAAAAAAACGAAAAGCTAAGATGCAAGTATGTGTACAAGGTTTCGAGGTGGTACCTAATAGCGGGTGTTAGATCAACTTAAGGATTCTTCCTTGCAATTATTTTTCCTTTTCCAGCCTTAGATACCTTGAAACTCGGTTTCGTTAAACCTGGTACGTGGAAGCGACATACACCCTTGAGCCTTTTGTTTACTATAAAACATGCACAAATCAATAGTCAAACTATACCAAAAGTCAACATACCCAAAATCATACAAAAAAAAAAAAATTAAAATTAAAGAAAGACTTAAATTTTAAGGATATGTACAAAGGATAGACATGTGATTCCCTCCCAAGTGGGCTTGTTTTAGGTCTTTAGCTTGACTTGGGGACACAATTTTCTAATCATAAGAATCAAAAGGTTGCGCCAATGCACCTTTAGTCCTTATCATATTAGTGCAATAGACAATGTACACAAAGAAAGACAATATGGCCCATAACAAAAAGACATAAATCGGGACAAAGGAGTGAATGATAATGGTAGCATGTGTCATGAATTTCTCTTTGATTACTTGATGCTCACGAGGTTCAAATGCATTAAATGGAAATATAAAATCAACTTCCGGTTTAAACGAGTTCAACACAAAGTATTCAACTTCATATCCATTAATCATGTGGAACACATCATTACCACTTCTAAATCCATCTCATCCTTAGGAATATTTAAATCATTCAAGATATTATCTATGTCAAGCACTTCTCCTAGACAAGATTATTGAAGAAGTAGATAAAACTCCTCATGCATTGAAAACTGTAATTTGATATTATGAATTTCATGACATACTTCATCATAATCCCTATTAAATTTTTCAAGCCTCGAAGTAGCTAGCTTCTCATGAGCACATATCAATCGAGAACATAAATCAAGAGCATATAGCCAAGCATAGTAATCCATTGCAATCACTTTATCCCAAACTAAATAAAAAGTAAAAGAGCTTAGTCTTAAGAAAATTCAAGGTTTTAATGGTTAATAAAATTTCTGAATTGGCAATGACGCCAAATTGATAGTATATTTTTATCGTGGTTTATACCTACTTCAATTCCTATGTACTATCATAATCGTTGTAGCAAAATAGGTTATCAATTCAATTCAAGGCTATCAACACATTAAAACCTATGAGAATCTAGTCTAGTCTAAGCCCTAATAGAATTGTGGTTCAAATCAAACATTCTAAATCAAACATTAAACAAAAGTCAACAAAAAGTCAAGCAAGCAAAAGTCAACAGTAATAACAAAAGTCAACTGAAAATGAGAATATAAATCAAGATAAAATACTAAGCAAATGGGTAAAGGTAATTGATTAGGGTGATCAAATGACATTCTATGACGTTACTACTCACTTTCTAGTGCTAATCTTTGGTCTAGAATTCCATTAATTAGACTAATCCACTCTCATGACAATAATCCCTCTCTTAATCATGCAACTAAAAACAATATCTTGGATAACGTCATTTATCAAACAATAGTTGATTCAAGAACAAACAACTTTCAGGCACAATTTACCTAGAATCTAAATTTGATTGATCAATTCTAACCTAGAATTAAGCACACATATTGTTTGTAGATTTAAGCTAATCAACTCCTAAACATCATATTCAATCCTTTGATCACTCTAATATACTTAACCCATTCAGTTAGAGATGAACAACTAACTAATCATATATGAAACACAAGTTTCAAAGATGAAAATGTGTTGAATCATGATTCGAAACATAAAATAGAAGAAGATTCACAATCAAAACAAAGATTCAAACTTAAAATAAGCAAAGGTTCAAAATATTTACAAAGTTCGAAGAGAAGATAAAAGAAGGAAAACTAAAAGATAAGATTAGGTTTAGAAACCTTATATAGTATCCTAAAAATGGTATTGGATTAACTCAAAACAATTGGGTTAACCTAATTGAAACTAGGTTTAAACTCAAGAAAGAAGTCAAAATATTGACTTTTTGGGCTAGGATCGGTTTGGGTAAACCGATCCTAGTCCCTGGTTTTTGCGATTTTTGTCTTGGATCAGTCTTAGATCGGCTTGGGTAAACCGATCCTCCAAACTGATCTAAGCTTTCTGTTACGAATCTTGCTGGAAACACCTTCAGTTTGGGGTCCATATCTCTCTCATCTTTGAAGCTATGGTGTTATACAATAGTTCTTTGGAAATCTGACTCAAAAGGATACAAATTTGATGAAAGATTCTTTTCTAATTCGCAATGGAAGCTGGTGTGAAAGATGCATCTTTGGGGTGGACGGTTCGGAGCTTCGAATCTAGCGGATCACAACTTTGCCAGTTCATATCTTGCAATTCCCTAGGGTGTTTAAGGTGATTTTTTGTTTTTTGGAAAGCTTGGATGCATGGCTACATTATTATTCAAGATGTCATGATGAAATTTCCATTATAAAATATTTAAATTGCTTGATCTTTAAGGCTTGTTGTTTTGATCAACATTAAATCCCATTTTTTGGCTCTTTTGCATCCAATTGATATGTCTTTTGAACTTATTCACCCTCGACACTTGAAACATGAAATGATATGCAAATGCAACCTATACATGCCTAAAGACAAGTGAATTTACCTAAAATGAATATGAAACAAGAGCTAAATTTCATTAAAAACACAATATATCACCTATTACAAATTATATATTAAACCAAAATTCTTACATCGAGAAATTTAAGTATATAATCAATATTTAAAAATTAAGTGTCTGTAAATTCCTTTTTAAAGTTTCACTCCAAAAACGAAATGTGCCAAAATCAAATAAAACTATTAGATTTTTTTGTTAATTTAATTTTGGTCTCCTAAATTCAAATATGTTCTCGAATAGATTTTCTCTAATAAGTAAGTTTGATCGGATAATTTTGGGGTTTTGCTGTTTATTTTAGGTTTTTTTGTTTGAGTAGTTTAAGTAATTCGAGTTTTTAGTTGGGTTTTGGACCCAAATTACCCGAATCATGTTACCCGAAAAATTAAAATTGTAAACCCAAAATAAAAAATTCAAATTACCCAAAAAAACCCGAACGGAAAAGAAATAGCTGTTCCATATCGGATTTTGATTAAAAAACCCAATCCTAACCTGAACCAAAATCTACTCAATTCCTATTTGGTCCTATGTAGTTGGACCCGAAAATCCAGAAACCAGAATCACCCGAGTTAAAACTGATGTCACTGCATTTTAGCGGCTTTGAGAAGTCATTTAATATCATTTTATGGTCATTTAGATGTCAACATGTTGCATTCATAGGAATTTCTTAGTAAATTTGCATTTTTTATAAGTAGTTTCATATTAGCATTCGCATACATGCGCATTTTGGAGATATTTCAAGACTTTAGAGAGCTTACGGAAGATCATTGCAATTTTGGAGAAGGAGAAAGAGAAGGAAATGCCAACTCAACATCAGCACGAATCGGATTCGATCAACCGGTACAAGTCAGCTCGATCACAAACCGCGTCGGCTCGAGCAGCAGCCAAGTCGTGATCGAGCCAAGTCAACCTAGTCAGCTTCCACTCAATAATCCAGCTCGATCACCATATCGAGCCCAACTCAGTCACCACATCAAGCCCAGCTCGATCACCACATTGAGCCCAACACGAGCCATTCCAACCTGACCATGGCTAAATTTCACGTCGAGCCCAACACGGGCCAAGTGGGGTCGATCACCTCAGCATGACCTCATTGAGCCCAAACATCCCGACTCGATGACAAGCCAAGACAACCCAATCAAAGACAACCCAATTTCAGGTTAAGATCAATCATTACATTTTTTAATCATTTGTCTTTTAGTGGTTTAGGGTTTTCCTAAACCACTATATAAACTCTAATTCGCTTCCTTTTGAAACTAAGCTTTATTTTGTATCTTTTTTGAGGTTTTCTCTCTGTTTTTCCCTTTAAATGTTCATTGTTGATCAAACCCATCTTTCTTATTAAGTTTATGCTTTGCTTATGATTTCTTCATTTTCATGCTTATTTTATGGTTTAAAACTATCTGGTGCATGTTGATCTTCTGTTTTATACCCTTAATCTCGTTTTCAAGTTGATCATCATTTATGGGTATTGTTCTTATTCACTTGATCACCATTTTCATAGTTTATGTTCATTATGTTTATGATCACCATGGTTTTTTTGAGTTTATGTTCTTACTGTTCTTGATCATCATCTCCTGATTTCTGATTTTCCAGCTTTTGATCATCATCTTCTAATTTTATGTTTTGTTTTTTTTGCTGTTTTTAAGAGTTGACTTTTGATCCTAATGTTTTGTTTAGAAGTTATGTTTTCAGTTTTTCCCGATTTCATAAATGCTATGAGTAGTGAGTAGTGACCCTGGTTTCTGAGGACGGGGTAGAGTGGTGTTGAACCCTTGGTTCTCCTAGATGCTTAAGTTTGTTTGTCCATAGATCCATTATGTTTCACTGCTCTTTATGCTTATTTCTCTCTGGTCAACTGAAGTCTAGGTAGTTCAAGGGGGATCACCAGTCAATTATACCATTCTTAGGAACTGTTTTCCCTTGATTGCTTTTTACCCCCCATTTTCTCTTATGCTTTTATTTCACTTGTTGTTTACCCTTAGGTTTTTATTGATGCATGCTAGTACTTATATTTTCTCTTTTACTTCTAGTTTGTTCTGTTCGTTTAGGAATTGTTAGTAAAACCCCCTTGTTCTTACTTGGCTTGAATCAATAGTTCTGATTGCATCTCGAGTGGTTAATGATTAAATCAGTTTGGGTTGATAACCTATTTACTACAATGACTATGATAGTATATAGGCATTGACACGTAAAAATCTTACTATCAAAAACCCGAATGCCCACCCCTAGTTATTACTATAACATTTTTATTTATCATAGTATAATTAAAAGTTAAAATGATAACAAATTATATATCACACTGAAGATCTTACAACGAGGATTCCAAATCTACATTCAAAATAAAAAATATAATTTATTTTTTCGTAAAACCTCTTTTAATTATTTGTCTAAAAATTAACAATGCCAAAATAAAATAAAGAGAATTGGGTTTTGTCAATGTTAGTCTCAATCCAAATATGGTCTCGATTTTTCAAGATTCGCTTTAAAAACATGTAAGTTTAAGTTTAAAGTTTGAGAGCTAAAAATTTTGATGTCAAAATCCGAGGAATTTACATAAAATTATGAGGCAAAATTGATGTCATTATACTATACATCCCAAGATCTTGGCTAATAATAGTGCCTGAAATAAAAATCTGGCATTCATGAACTTCAAACTTATGTTTTGTTTGTATACAACTCGATATAACTAGAGCATTTGGTACACCTAGTATAACTAGATATAACTATAAAATTTTCATTTATCATAGTTCATGAATTATAAAAAATTATATATCAAATCGAAACTCTTACAACGGGGATTCCAAATGTAAAATATTTTTTTTTTAATTATGTATATGCCTCTAAAGTATCTTTAAGGTTTCGGCTCCTAAAATGAACTACAAAATAAAATTAAAATTATTGGGTTTTGTTAATTTTGGTCTCTTGAATTCAAATTTGGTCTCAGTTTTTCAAAATTCACTCTAAGACTATCAATTTATCTCTTAAATTTGAATACCAGAATTTATATATGGAAGAAATTGGTATCATTAGGTTTTAAATCTCAAGATCTTTCTATAAATATATAGATGGCTAAATATGATGATTGAAATCAAAATCCGTCATTGATGAACTTCATGCTTATGTTATGTCTGCGTACAACTAGTATTACTTGGTACAACTGCTAAGAAATGTAATTCTAAACTAAAATACTGAAAAATGATTATTAAACACAATAAATTAAATCAAATATAATTTCTTAAATGATATTGATATTTATAAATGAATTATTTAGTTGTAATATAATGAATTGTAAAATATAAAATTAAATAATTTTGACAATATTATATATGTAGAATAATAAAATATTTTATGTATAACTAGGTACAATTACCATATGCGTAAGATAATAAAATATAACCACCAAAACATACATGTTAGAAAAATATTAATAAAATAGCTGCCAAAAATACACATATTTGTACTCAGATTTCTAGTTGTACAAAGTTTTTCATAATTCTATTTTTGCCCTATAATAGTATATTTAGTTGTAGATGCATCTACACTAATTTTAATTAATTGTACTAATGATATTAGTCAATTATAGTGTATTAAGAGAAACCCATTTATATAAAAATTTGTTAAAATAGATTATTTGTGTGTTTTTTTATAAAGAACATGTTAATATTCACACATTAACAATAAAAGTATTAGGTAGAAGTATTTGTAGAATTTCATCAACAAAAAGTATTTGGTACAAGATGTAGAGTAATGGATGCTGTCAAGTTTTAGATGGTTTTAGTATGTAGAATAAAGTGTGCGTAAAATAATAAAATATAGCCGCTACAACATACATGTCAGAATAATAATAATAAAAATAAAGCTGCCAAAAACACACAATTGTACTCAGATTTTCAACTGTACAAAGTTATTCATAGTTTTATTTTTGTCATACAATTGTATATTTAGTTCTACAGGTATCTTCACTAACCTTTTTTTAGTTGTATCGATAATATATGAAAATAATAGTGTATTAAGAAAACTCATATACCAAAATATTTGGTTAAATATGTTTCTCAAAAATCACTTGTTAAGATTCACATATTAACAATATTAACAATAAAAGTATATGTTCGATCATGTCAAAGTTCAAATGGTATAAGTTTTAAGTTTCTAAAAATTAGTATTTAGTTTTAATTATTATTAATAAATGGATATAAATCATGTATTATTAGTTAATTTATCCTTTCGACTTAAAATTATAGGTAATTATACACAATATACATTATACATCCTATAATTAGTTTTTAGACATCTAATCTAGAGGTTCTCTATTCCTCTTTTTTTAAAATTTTCATTTTACCCTTATAGTCAACACTCTCTCTCACTTGCTTTGACTAATCTCAATTTTTTGTGACTAATTTGGTTTTTTATTATTTATTTTGGGGGTCTAGATTTATGATTTAGTATTTATATTTTAGGGTTTTAGATTTATATTTTTGGTTTAGGGTTTATATACTGGGGTTTAGAGTTTATATTTTTGTTTTGGAGTTATATTTTGGAGTTTAGGATTTATATTTTGGGTTTTAGGTTTATCTTTTTGGGGTTTTGAGTTTATATTTTGGGGTATTGGCTTCATATATATATATATATATA
>OVBE01012091.1:175-13663 GCA_900406425.1 Iberis pinnata
TCATTGAAGGCACATGACTTGATCCATGGTTCGTGATTAATGAATGTTAAAGGAGCACATGAATTTGAATGCATTGTGGAAGTTGGAATTGGTTTGTGATGAACTGTGATGAGTATGGTTAAAGTTTTTAAGTAGGATGAACTTATGACTGCATTCTAGAACTAGTAAACATGACATGTGTTTGCAGCATGTTTTGGTTATAAGTTCCCACTTTCAGACCTCACTCCCAGACTTCTGAATTACTTGCTTGAGGGAAAGCAAGGATTTAGTTTGGGGGAGTTGATGAATATGAATTTTCATGGTTTTTACATATCATTTAGCATCAATTATAAGTTCTTTAGGCGTGCATACATCACATTTATAGTTGATTTCAGTAAGTTTATGATTTTTAGGACTTTTGCATTAGAATTCGCATATGCACGCATTTTGGAGATTTTTCAGGACTTTCGTGAGTTTTCAGGAAGGTTTGGTGAGAATTCAGAAAAGAAGCACTCAACCTGGAATGGAGCAACACTTAGCATGGAATAGACTGGCACTAATCTGGATCGACCGCAACACTTACCTGGATCGATCTCAGCTCTCTCCTGCATCGATCCTAGATCGATCCCGCAGCACCTATCTGGATCGATCTCAACACCTATCTGGATCGATCCCAGCACACTTCTGGATCAATCTTGCAGCTTACTCCTTGATCGATCCCAACACCTATCTAGATCAATCCCAGCACTCAACAACATATCGATCTCGTTCAAGGAACAAACAAGCTTGATTGATCTCAAGCTCAACTGCTGGATCGATCTCGTTCAAGCGTCCCCAGCTCAGATCTATCACGCACTTACCAACTCGAAGTCAAACAAGCTCCAACCCGACCAACTCAATTTCAAAGTGGACCTGACTCAAGATCCGAGCTAATCATTAGCTTTTGTCTTTAGTGCGATTTATGGCTTTTCTCTGAACACTATAAAAGCCCTAATTCACCTCTTTTTGCGTAAATCTTTTTTTCTTTCCCTTTTAGGTTTTGTCTTAGGTTTTTCATTCTCTTTGTTGTTCTTCGTGTTCTTGGTGTAAAAACCAGATTTCTTTTAAGTTTCAAGTTAATCTACTGTTTTTCCTTTATTTTCTTGCTTAGCTTTAGGTTGTTGCTTATCTGGTGCATATTGATTTACATTTTAAGCTTTTAATCTTCTGTTTTAGTTTGTTCTTCATCTATGTTTTTACTGTTTCATTGATGTTCTTAGTTTATGGGTTTGAGTTCTTGTTGTTCTTACTGTTCTTCATAACTTCTTCTTAGATCTACATGTTTAGCTTTGGAGTTATGATTTTTGTTTTCTCTGTTTTTACTTTCATGAGTAGTGAGTAGTTCCTGAAGTTCTTGAGGATGGGGTAGACTAAGGGTGATGCCTTGATCTTACCTTACCACTTAAGCTTGTTTGTTATAAATCCCTTATGTTTCACCTGCACGTAATGCTGATTGTATTCTTCCTGACCCGTTGAAACCCGCCTTTAGGCTCTTCAATACTTGACCGTGATTCATTGAAGATGTCCGGAACTAGGTGATTTTAGAGATTAATATATCCTTATGCAACGCCAAGATGCTTAGGATATGCATCCCAGCCTAGGAGATTGGATGACTAGGGGACTTTTTGGCTTTGGTAGGTTGATGCTTTATGCTTTCTAGGTAGTGTACCGTTAACGGGAGTTAAGTCTGGTGATTTCTTAAGTTGATTCTATTTATCAAGGGATTGGACTTGGTTGCATATGAATCTATCGTCTAGGGATAGCTCATTGTTTTGAGGTATATTAGGTGCTTAGGTAGATTGGGACGAATCTCTTGTTGATTACCCTTAGTCCTCAGGAACTGCTTCACATTTGTTTACGACCTTCACTCTCTCCCTGCTTTTACTCTTTTTTTGCATCTTAGTCTTCAATGCTTCTTTTTATGTTAATGCACTTTACTTCCAGCATGTTCACTGCAAGTGAACCACCATTTTTTACTGTTTAGCTTGACTTTGAAGCATCCATTGCAATTCAAATTGTTAGAACACACATGATTGAATTGATAACCCATTTATACTACAATGATGGGGAATTGATACCTCAGGCTTAAAAACCCTATTATCAATCTTTACCCAAATGCAAGTCAATCTTCCCATTTTTCACATCAATGATAGCTCCTGCGATTGCCAAGAACGGTCTACCAAAGATAAGTGGGTCTCGTGGTTCCTCTTCCATTTCCAAGACCAAAAAATCAGTTGGTACTTCAGTGTTTTCCAATCTCACTGGAAGATCTTCAAGCATTCCAATTGGTATCCTTACAGATTTGTTGGCCAGCACCAGAGAGATCCTGCAAGGTTTAAAAGAAAAGAAACCAAGTTTCTTAGCAATTGAATATGGCATTAGACTCACAGAAGCACCAAGATCACATAAGCATTTTTCAAAATTAAAAGGGCCTAAAGCACAAGGGAGAGTGAAACTCCCTGGGTCTTCAAGTTTCTGAGGGGATTTTTCCATTTTGATAATTGCACTACACTCCTTGGATAGTATGACCATTCCTTCCAAAGTCTTAAGCTTCTTCTTGATTGCATCTTTCAGAAACTCGTTGTAATGGGGAACAAGCATAAAAGCATCAATGATAGGCATGGCTATTTGTAATTCCTTCATTTGATCTTCAAATTGAGCTCTATACTTTTCCATTAATTGCTTCTTGAATCTCCCAGGAAATGGAAGCTTTGGTTCATAAGGAGGTGGATCAAAAATAGGTGCTTGTGTTGTAGAATCTTCACTATTCTCTTTACCCTTTCCTTTTGAAACATCCACTTTCTCTTGCATTGGTGTCTCAACCACAATGTCTTCACAACCAACATCATCATCATCAGTCAAAGTGATGTGCCCCCCAACCTGTTTCTCATTGGCCTCAGTGAGAACTCTAGGAGGTAGTTCCTTACCACTTCGAAGTGTAATGGCATTCACATACTCCTTTGGGTTAGTCTCAGATTTCCCAGGAAGTTGGCCCATCGGGCGTTTAGAATTGGAAGTGATTTGGGCAACCTGGTTGTCCAAAGCCTTCAAGTGAGAAGCACTACACTCCTTGGATAGTATGACCATTCCCTCCAAAGTCATAAGATTGTTCTTGATTGCATCCTTTAGAAACTTGATGTGATGGGGAACAAGCATAAAAGCATCAATGATAGGCATGACGATTTGCACTTCCTTCATTTGCTCTTCAAATTGTGCTCTATACTTTTCCATTAATTGCTTCTTGAATCTCCCAGGAAATGGAAGCTTTGTTTCATAAGAAGGTGGATCAAAAACATGTGCTTTTGTTGTAGAATCTTCACTATTCTCTTTACCCTTTCCTTTTGAAACAACCACTTTCTCTTGCATTGGTGTCTCAACCACAATGTCTTCACAACCAACGTCATCATCATTAGTAAAAGTGATGTCCCCCCCCCAACCTGTTTCTCATTGTACTCAGTGAGAACTCTAGGAGGTAGTTCCTTACCCCTTCGAAGTGTAATGGCATTCACATACTCCTTTGGGTTAGTGTCCGATTTCCCAGGAAGTTGGCCCATCGGGCGTTTAGAATTGGAAGTGATTTGGGCAACCTGGTTGTCCAAAGCCTTCAAGTGAGAATACATACTCTCTATCTTAGCATGAAGATCATCATTTTTGTATTGATGTCTTTCTTGAAAACCCCAAACTCAATGGCATTCTTTCCTTGACCTTCCAATAGTTGCCTCAAAAGCTGGTTGGTTTGATCCTGGGCATTGGAAGATGAGCTTCCTTGAGACTGTTGAGGGGCCTGGGGGTTTGAGAAACCCGGCGGCTTAGAGAAGTATTGGGGTTTGGGTTGGAAACCACCTTGATTGTTGAATTATTGTTTTGGTTGAAAACCATGTTGTTGTTGCTTCGAGGGATAATGTTGATCCTGAGAATTGACAACATTAGTGTTACAGTAGGAGAGATTTGGGTTTTGTTGGTTATTTTTGTAGCCTTGATTATAGCCCTGGTTACCTACATAAGCCACCTCCTCTTGAGAATCTTCATGTTGTTGTTGGTAATCTTCTTGAACATCACCAACGGAGTGGATAGTTCCTTGTTGAGAAAGGAGTATCTTATCCAACTTGTCCTCAAGAGATTTGAGATCCTTCTTGTAACCTGAATCACTACCCACAGCACGAGTAGATCGATCATAATCCTCACCATAATTGTTATCACTCTGTGCCAAGTTCTCCACAAGCAGTAAACCGTCAGCTTCAGTTTGGCCAAAGAAGTTTCCTTGACTGGAAGTGTCCAACATCATCATGTATTTAGGAGCAAGGCCTCTATAGAGAGTACTAAAGAGACTCTCGCCCGAAAAGCCATGATGTGGGCATTGAAGTGTATACCCTTTGAAACGGTCCCAAGCTTCACCAAAGGACTCATTTCCACGCTGAACAAACCCTGAAATCTCATTTCTCAGTCTTTCGGTCTTGGAAGTTGAGAAGAACTTGGTGAGAAACACCTTCTTGCAAGCGTCCCAAGTCTCAACAAAATCAGTGGGCACGTTCTTTACCCAAGAATGGGCCTTATCCCCCGAAGAGAAAGGAAATAATCTCATTTTGAATGCCTCATCAGTTACACCATTGACTTTGACTGTGCCACACAACATGTCAAAGTTGTCCAGGTGATCCAAGGGATCCTCATTCGGTAGGCCATTGAACTTTGCATTCTGAACCATGTTAATCAGGCTGGAATTGATCTCAAAGTTGTTGTTAGCAATTAGTGGTGGACGAATGCCGGTCTGTTGGGCATGGCGGTTGGGAGCATCATTAGCACCAATGGTGTGTGGTCCATTATTGTTACCACCACCAACATTGTTGTTGTTCTCCATAGTTAAATCCAAGCGTTGAATGTGAGCAAGTCGCTCTCGTTCCGTCGTGTCCGAGTGTTGTGGCGTTCAAGCGCCCGAATATCCTCAGCAATTGGAGTTAAATCTGTAGGACATCTGCTTCTCAGGTTCATACACCTGAAGTGCACAAACAAAAGAAATGCAAAAGATTAGTAAAGTACAAGAAAAAGAGCTTAGTCCCAAACAAATTCAGAGAACTAATGGTTAAAACAATCCTGAAAAGGCAACGACGCCAATTTGATAAACAAATTTTTCTACTTATTCAAGCAAATACTCAAGTCCATTCATTAATCATTGTAGAACTTAAGGAATCAACCAAATTCATGTAAAGGTTAACACATTAATCCTATTAGCATTATATTTAATCTAAACCAAATAGAATTGGATAGGTTTCAATCATCTCAAATTAACAAAAATCAAAAGTCAACCAAAAGTCAACTGCAATTAACAAAAGTCAGCTGGAAATTAAGATTGAAATCAAATATAAAAGGGCTAAGCAAATGGTTTGGACAATTGATTTAGGTGATCAAATAAATTCATGTGGTGTTCAATTCTAGCTATTAAGCTAATCCTTGGTCTAAATTCCAAAACCTAGACTAATTCACTTTCATGGCACTAATCATTTTCCTAATTATGCAATTGACAATCTCTTGGAAAACTACACAATTAAGAAACATTAAGATCCAATTTATCTTAACCACTAAACTAACTAACACAAATCTCTTTGTTTAGGCCTCATTTAGCTTATAGAGATTGGTTCCCACATTTTGTCGAACACCTTTCGGACGCAAATTTCCTAATTTCTAGAAATGAGAGATCAATTCAATTCTAACATTAAGGGCATCATCTATAAAGAAGATTTATGAATTACAAGACCTAAAAACCGCAATCTTTCATCTAATCCCCCTAATCTACCCAACCATTCACTTAAGATTCACTACTCACTAATCATAGAGAAAGCACCAAATCTTATGAAAGATATGTGACTAAAAATGATTAGAAGAAGATTTGGATTAGAAAATAACAGTAAAAACAAGAATCAAACTCAAAATAGATTAAAATATCCAAAGGATTACAAAGAGTCTTAGAGAAAATAAAGCTTAGCCTCCTAAAAATTAGGTTAAAGGCTTAAATAGTGTTCATCAAAAATCCTTTGGGTTAACCCAAAACATTTGGGTTAACCCACTTAAAATTGGGTTGAGACAAGTTAAAACTTGGAAAATGTTGACTTATGTTGACCATACCGGTTTGTATAAACTGGTATGCCCACCGGTACGTTCTGTCGCTAACCATAGTTGTTTGCACTCCCCGGTATGATTGCCCGCTGCCGGTTCCTGGAAAAAGTTCTCCTTCAGATCGGTAATGTAGGCAGATGCATCTGCCCGATATGGTCATAGCAGTTTGTATAAACTGCTATGGTGACCGGTATGCTTTGTTCTTCACCTTGTTTATCATGTTTTGAACTCCTTTTGATTCTTGATTTTGGTTTCTTCAACTCTACCACCTGAAACTATGATATGAAACTTGGAACATCTTATATTTTGTTCTAGTAACTCAAAACATTTCATATAACCCAAAATCACAAGAAAAACTATATTCACAAAAACTTCAAAACTTGATCGTTCTGCACACATATGAGACTTTAGGTTGTTGTCAAAATGAGGAACCTTGGAAACTTGGAGCATCTTAAAGTTTGTTCTAGTCACTCAAAACACTTCATATAACCCAAAATCACAAGAAAAACTATATGCACAAAAACTTCAAAACTTGACCGTTCTGCACACCTATGAGATTTTAGGTTGTTGTCAAAACAAGGAACCTTTGAAACTTGGAACATCTTATATTTTGTTCTAGTAACTCAAAACATTTCATATAACCCGCAAATGCAAGCTACATAGCCTATATGTAAGTGATTTGACCTATAATGCATGCAAAACAGTAGGTAAAATGCATCAAAAGCACAAGATATCAACCTCAAGGAGTCAAAGGGTACAAGGCATGGGTATTGGATGAAAAGAAATGCATAATTAGCATAATTGTAACATTTATAGACGATAAGGTGTATAAAGATGTTTTGAAATCACAAGAGTCCTCATCAGAAAAAAGATCCAAATACCAAGAAGTTTGAGCTTGAGAAGAATCATTCAAACAGATGGGATGAGTGATATAGAAGAAGATACACAAGAAGGTGAAACTACTGACATAGTATCATACAGTGAAGAAGACACATATGAAAATGAAGACAACCTAGCAGGTTATTAGCTGGCACGTGACAGAGTCAAAAGACAAATAACAAGGCCAAGCACGTATACTGAAGAATCATAAGTGGCATTTTCTCTACCAGTTGCTAAGGAGCTTGAAACTAATGAGCCTAAAAACTACGAAGAAGCTTTCGAAAGTAATGATAGAGACAAATGGGTATAAGCAGCAAATGAAGAAATGAGATCCTTGATGAAGAACAATACATGGAAACTACCCAAGCTCCTAAAAGACAAGAGGAAATAGGACAAATGGATCTTCAAATTAAAATCTGGTATACTTGGAATTGAAAAACCAAGATACAAGGCAAAGTTAGTTGCCAAGGGTTACTCACAAAAGGAGGGTGTAGACTACACATATATCTTCTCACCAATAGTAAAACACGTCTCCATAAGATTGATGCTATCAGCCACTGTAAATCAGGATCTAGAACTGGAGCAACTAGATGTCAAGAAAACATTCCTTCACGGGCACAATGATGAAGATATATACATGACACAACCGAAGGATATGTGGTAAAAGGAAAGGAAGACCATGTTTTCCATATAAACAGGTCACTATACGGGCTAAAACAATCTCTCAGGCTATGGAACAAGTGTTTTAATCATTTCATGATCAAACATGAATTATAGAAAAGTGAATATGACAGTTGTGTGTATTACAAACATATAGAGGAATTTACAGACATCTACATTTTATTATATGTAGATGGTATGTTGATTGCCTCAAAAAGGATGATAGAGATTAAAAGGATGAAGAAGCTTATAACCAGTGAGTTTGAAATGAAAGATTTGGGACCAGCAAGGAGGATTTTGGGAATGGACATTATAAGAGATCGAATGAAAGGTACGCTCATGAGTTCTTAATCAAAATACATTCACAAGATTCTTCAAGTATTCAGAATGAGTGAAGCCAAATCATTTCAACTCCACTTGGGACTCATTTCAAATTGTCAGCAATAAAAGACATAGATAAAGATACAAGAAAAAAATGAGGTTCCCTATTCTAATGCAGTAGGAAACATGATGTATGCAATGATTGATACAAGGTCAGACATTGCATACGCAATTAGAGTTTTGAGAAGGTTTACAGGAAATCCTAGTGATGCTCATTGGAGAACTGCAAAATGGGTACTCATATACTTAAAAGGAACTCAGGAAAGATCATTGGTCTTCAAGAAAAATTCATACTTCATGATTGAAGGTTATTCAGATTCAGACTTTGCCTCATATTCAAATTATAGGGTATGTATTTACCATAGGAGGCAATACAATTAGCTGGAAGTCAAATCTACAGCATATTGTGGTCTTGTCAACTACAGAGGCTGAGTATATAGCTTTTACAGAATCTGTAAAGGAAGCAATGTGGCTTAGGGAATTAGCAGATGTAGTCACAACAACTCGAACATCAAGTAACTGGATGTTCAAATGTATTTCTTCACAAAGATTTACAAGAAACAATAGATATAGTTCAATCACTTGGTTTTGAAGATCCCAACAATTCTGATCATATATGCAAATTGAGTAAAGAAATTTATGGACTCAAACAAACCCTTCGTCCTTCATTTGATAAGTCCAACTCCTTTGTTCTTCAGTTTGGATTCATCTGTAGTTTTCCAAACTCTTCATTGTTTGTTTATTTTTCATGATAACAATGTTATATTTCTTCTCTTTTATGTAGACGTTATGATACTTACCGGAAACAACAACACTCTCATCTAACAGTTGTTGATCAACTTTGTATCTCATATTTCAATCTCTTGAAGAGAGTTCTTTGGTATCTCAAAGGAACGTTTGCTATATGTTGTTACAATGATGCAGATTGGGCCTATTGTGTTGAGACAAGACAGTCTACTAGGGGATTCTGTACATTTCTTGGACCTAACATCATCTCGTGGTCTGCGAAATGCCAACCAACAGTTTCCAAGTCATCAACAGAAATAAAGTAGAAACAGAGTATCAGACTCTTTCCCTTGCTGCATCTGAGGTCACTTAGCTTGTGTCACTTCTTATCGCTCTTAGATGGCCTCCTTAAACAACACCTCAATTTATGTGATAAACACATACTTGTCTACGTATCCAGCTCTACATTCGAAGTAAAAAAATGTTAATGTGGACTACCGTTACGTGTGAGAACATGTTGCTCTTGGACAGCTTCTTGTTAAACACATTCTAGCAACTCAAATTACTTCCTCAAGCTCCTTTTCTTTGTCTCAAGACCAAATTGATATTGTCTTACCAGCCAATACAAGTTTGAGAGGATGTAATAACTCAAACACACCAGCTGATACCAAAGGTTTGAACACCAACATCAGGCCACTGTCTTAAGCCCACCAACAGAAGAATTGCTAATCCAGCTCAAGCCCAATTCCCTCCCACAACTCGTCATCGTTTTCATTTGAAGATTCTGACGTCTTCAAATCACGCAGAGTTCATGAAGAACATACTGGGATTAAGTGTCAAATCTCTCTCACTAACAGATTCCATCCTCTAAGATCAAAAGCCATCAATTGCTCTTAGCTCCATTTGCCTCTTTCTTATTTGCTATGTAATCTGCATTTTCTGCTATATAAAGTAAGAAATACAGAAAAGTTTATCTTCTTCCTTCAAACTTTCTTTTCTTTCACGACATAACTTGTATTCACATTGTTTTAAAGCATAAACAAAGATTAGACACAAATAAGCGATACAAGCTATACAGCGTGCCAAACATGCTTGTGTTGTATTATAACTTATCGTTGTGATTTCTGTGGCACAACAACAACAAACAAGCAAACTAAACCCACATTGGTTTAATTACCAGCTTTAGGCAAAGCTGCCATGAAAGAGTTATATGATGATTCAAGATCAAAGTGAAGTTGCCTTGACTGCTGTTCCGTAAGCTCATCAGCTGCTCCCATCTTTGACAACCTCAAAATCCATTCTTTCATCTTCGTCTTCCCTTCAAAATCCGGTGGCAAAATACTCAATTTGTTGAGCGAAGCTGATAGATCAGATAACAGAGGATAAACCTGATCAACAGCAACCATGTTTAGTTTCAAGGAATCCATTGATGTAATGAAGTTCTGTACACATTCCGCAACTATGGATGCAGAGTTTGATGTAGATGCTGCTACGGTAGCTCGGTGTTCCACTGTGGCAGAAACACCTGATGCCACAAGGCGGTACAGAGCAGCTGGACAGTCCATTTTGTATGTGTCTGCAAATCTTTCGATGTTTGGGACTGTATCTTTGAGTGTAGCGGATAGAGTTTTGAAGTGGACTATGAGTTTTTGGCATTCGGATTCGTACTCAGAAGGAGAAATCAGGTCTCGGATATAAGCTTTTTCGAGCTTCTCGGTGGCTTTGATGATTGCAAAAAGCTCTGAGAAATTCTCATACATCTCTCTTTCACGCTTGTCATTCCATAATTTGACCTCCATCATCTTTTATCTTACAGCAAGTCAATCTGAGAAATTCTTATACAGAGTGTACTGTAATAAGAGTAATAGAAACATTAAAACCAATCAAGAGGGTATAGTTGACTAAATCTTGCTCGAAGCAATCAAAATCCATGAACATGAGACCCAACTCAAAACCCTAATCCTCAAACACAGTAGTTGAGAAGCAAAGAAAGGCAAATAGAATCATCTCAAGAAGCTAATTTTTTTTCCATAAGCTTCTAATCTAATATTTTGCTTAAAGCAATCAGAATCCTAGATTTCCATAAGTAACAGACCCAGCTTAAAAATTCTAATCCCCAAAGACAAAGTAACACAAGCAGAATAGGTTATTCTGAAAGACCAGAAAATAAAACAATGAAGAAGAGAGAAAGAGATGTTACTAACACGAAGATCTGCAGAGAAAGATTGGTTTGTCTGTGGGTAGAGAGAGCTCGCTTTAACTTGGTGAAGCGACGAACAAGACGGATCAGAAAACCAAACCTGAGCCAAATTAGAGAGAATTAATGGGTTGATTTAAGACTCGTGACGTACGGTGCTGGCTCAATTAAACACCTAAATAAGCTGAATTTTACAATACCTAAGAATTTTACCTGAGAAACAATTCTCATCTACTATTTATTTTACAAAAAAAGTAATAATAATTGAAACGTTTTTATAATTATAGGTTACTAAAATTTTTTAATAAAAAATTCCACAATATACCACAAATATAAATTCCTTTCTCAAAAATATCACAGAAACATTTTTTTAAAAAAATACTAGAAACATAAAAAATAATTTAAGTAGATACTAACTTAGTTCAATACGAGGGTTAAAATATAATTTTTAAAAAATCTTATATTCATTATATTATAATATTATGGAATTTATACTTATTTATTTGTTTTTGAAAATTATATTATGTCATAAGATTAAGATAAAAATACATATATACTTTTTATTTATAGTATTAATGATATACAAATATCTATATGAATTTTATCATAAAGAAGTTTAATTGTATTTATAACGTTAAAGTATTTAAGATATTATATTAAAAATTTTAAAAGATATTTCGTTAAATTTTCAATGTTATGTTTTATATTTTCTAGATATCATATATTTAATTTATATTATTATGTTTGCTTTAATTTCATTATAATCAAAGTTATTATATTTATTGTAATTAATTTCAATCAAAATAAATTAACTCAAATTAACTTACATTATGTAAAATAATACAAATTTATTTGGACCAAAATATAATAAAATCCCAAAATGATACAAAATAATAAGAAATAAATAAATTTTAAAAGCTTAATTTGGCCCATCAAAATTATCATTTGAATTAATAGATATTTGGGTTGTTGAAATAAACCGACAAAATCTTTACAAAAAAATTGATTTCTTTTCGGTTTTTTTTTGAATAATCAAATGAATCAATTTAGCCAATTTATTCTCAGAAAATCAAACGATTAACGTAATAGACGGTATGATATCATCATTTTGTTGTTTTTGAAAAGCGATTTACGATAACAAATTAACAATTTTTATTGATATTTTTTTTTTTACTTATGATGTTTCTGGTTGGATTAGAGATGGATCTATGATTTTGGAAAACATGAACACAAAAATGAAGAAAATAAAGTAAGATCCAATATATGCAAGTTATTGTAAAGTCAGATTTATAATTTTAATATCTTGATTTGTAACTTAATGTATGCATGTGATTTTTTGTGATAAATTGTGAGTTTTTTTTTGTCAACTTTACAAATAAATTGCAACATTTTTTACGCTGGCCGTGAATCGAACTAGGGATGCCTGAGTCATAAATCGGGGCTTCTGCCACCAGATTACGGGTGCTCGGCTGATAAATCGTGAGTTTAAACAACAAAAAACGGAAACAACATAGATCTATTAATTTTTGTATTTAGATCTAACTTTTTAATGATAAAATTATAGATTTTGTGATATAAACAAATTTTTTCAAAAAGGTTAAAATGAAATATTATGAATTCGTATTTCAAATCCAGTCGGTAATGTTTGTTGTTGATACGATGAATATATAAAATTTACAATATTTACTAATTATTATTGTTTATTTTCAGTATATATAATTTGAATGTTATTATATGGACAAAGGAAAAAGAAAGTAAATAATTCTTTACAATCTGGTTTTTTCAAAATACTTTACAATCTATATGAGTTAAACAGTTTTATATTTTTAAATCCGATTTTTAGTTGAAAATTCTAATTAATTTTTTAATACAAATATTAATATATTTGATAATGGTAGTATGTCTTTTAAACTGAAGTTATAATTATTCAATATTATAATAAAATTAATAAATTAATAAAATATTATATAAAAATAGTGAACTTTTCATAATTAGAGAAAAAAGTTGAAAAAACCTGAACTTTCCAATCGCAGAACTTTAAACGCTGAACTCTTAAGTGATCCATTTAAAACATCAACTATCTGTCGAGTTCTTATTTAAACATATATTTTCGTTGACTTATCCAAATTAGACATGATATTAGTCAACTGTTAACTGAGTTTAACAGAAGTTAAACGCTGATATTTTTAAGGGTTAAAATGGCTTAGTCAACATAAAATACGTGTTTTAATTGGCTAAATTCAAAAATTTAGTGATTTAAATGGCTTTTTAACAGTTCATGGTTTTTTTGTCTAAATTTAGAAGTTCAATTTTTTAGCATAAAGACGAAATATGTTTTTTTCATAAAGTTAAAAGATTCAAGATTTTTTTACGTATTTATTTTGAACAGTTCTTGTAATTACATTAGTGAAAAATATATGTTTGAATTATGTAGATTTTAAATTCAAACTCTTAATTGACTTGAAATATGTTTAGACTAATCATAAAAATAAAACAATTACTTAAAATATATTCATTAT
>OVBE01012092.1:0-13663 GCA_900406425.1 Iberis pinnata
AAAAAATTAAAAATTAAAACTAAATTTTAAATTTTAAATTTTAAATTTTAAATTTAAATTTTAAATTTTAGTTTTTAGTTTTTAGTTTTAATTTTTAATTTTTTAATTTTTAATTTTTAATTTTAAGCTTTTCTATTTTTTAGTTTTTAATTTATAGTTTTTAAGTTTTTGATTTTAATTTTAATTTTAGTTTTTAATTTTATTTTAAAATATGTTTTTATTTAATATTTGNATATCTTTTTATTTAATATTTGAGGTTATAGTTATTTTTGTGTTAAATGGGTCTAAATGGGTACCCGTCTAAAAATGATAAAAGCCCGTTTAATAATTGGGTATCCATTTAAAACCCATTAAATTTATCTCTCTTAAATGGGTCTAAACGGGCTTTTATTTTTCTAAAAGCCCGTTTAGACCCGCGAAAATAAAGCCCATTTTAACATCACTAGTCCAAACTGATTTGGAATAGTCATCTACTAGTGTTAGAATAGGGTTGGGCGTTCGGATACCCGATCGGATTCGGGTTTTTGGATTTTCGGATTTTTGGGTTTTCAATTATAGAATCTGTTCGGTATTTTAAGACTTTGGATCGGATTCGGTTCGGTTATCCTCGGGTTCGGTTTGGTTCGGTTCGAGTTCGGGATCAGATTTTTGGATATTTCGGGTTTTTAATTCGGTTTCGGGTTTTTTGATTGAAATAGAATATAAAGATCTAAAATGATTCGAAATGAACAGAATTAATAGATTGGTTATCATTTTCTCCATTACTAATCGGTGTAATAAATTCAAGTTTATGTAATATGTTAAATCAAATAAACTTATATGCAAAAAAAAAAAAAAAATCACCAATTATGATTAAATACCAATGAACAATATATGTGATTGTGAATTTCTCAAAGTCTCTGATGGAAGAGACCTAGAAAATTGAGAGGATTGTGAAAATCTCAAAAAACTAAAAAAATTAAAGAAGAAGAGAAAGAATCGACAATAGAAAGAAAAAAAAGTATGAGTCGATGTAGTATAGAAGAATTGGGGAACGTGATGTTGTGCACAAGGCTTTTACGTCATTGTTTTCATATGATACTAAGGGTATATTGACTTTCTTTGCGTTCGTCTTTGTTGTTTGAAGATGACCATTCCTCTTACAATCTTTGACAAAATTAGTAAATTTGGTCTTTTTATGGTAGATATTTTGCTATATGCATTGTTTCAAATTTCATCTTATAGCTTAAAAGTAATCACGTAAACCATAAACTTAATATTAGGAAATTTAGGTTTATGAATAAATTTCGGTTATTTCGGATATTCGAAATCCGTTGGGATATATCCGATCGGGTTCGGATAACCGAACTAAATAAATATAATATCCATTAGGATATTTTACTAAATTCGAACCCAAGTTTTTGGATCGGTTTCGGATTCGGGTTCGAATTTCGGATATTATGCCCAGCCCTATGTTAGAAAATAGAGTGCACCGGAAGATGACAATGTTTTGTAGGGTCCCCAAACATCCGCATGTACTAAAGAAAAACAATCTAAAGCTTTATTTGAACTACTTGGGAACAAAGTGCGGGTTTATTTAGACAAAAAAAATGTCAAATTTATTAATATCTCCTAAAACACCCAGAGACTGAACACATTCCTTTAAAGAAAATAAAACACCAGCAGAAGGATGTCTGAGACGTTGATGCAACATATCCGCAGAAAGTGGTCTATCCCGTCGAACAATGTTGACATGAGCTTCTTGAACACCCTTGAAGTAGTACACTCCTTCACGTTCCTCTCCTGTTTCAATCAAATTCCTCGTAAAATGGTCCAGCAAGTAACAAACTGTGTCAGTAAAAATGGCAATGCATTTAGTCTGTTTCAGAATCTTTGAAACGGAGATCAAAGTGCATGTAAATCCCGGTATGTAAAGAACATCAGATAAAGCACAATAAGAACTCAAAGATAGTGTTCCACGTTTTGTTTCTCGTGAACCGTTTCCATCCAGAAAAGTAACCAGCGAAAATTGAATGTCTATTAGATTCATAAGAATCGTAGAGTCACCAGTCATATGATGACTTGCACATGTGTTCAAAAAAAACATCAGAGATATTTGGTTTATCATACATAGAATCAGCTAGTGTGGAAGAAGCATTTGAACGCTAAGTCTGAAGCAGGCTAATCAGTTGAGTAAGCTCACTAGGATCAAGAGTAGGAGCTGCATTAACCGAGAGATGAACATTGTTAGCTCTGTTTCTTCCACGACCAAAACCGCCACGATTAGAACGACCACCACGACCAGTGCTTCGATTACCAATCTATTGTGTCGATCTATTTTGCTCTACCCACCAATTCGGATAACCATTCAAAAGAAAGCAATCACTTATTGAGTGTACACGTTTCTTATAGTGAGTTAATATACTCGTGTTTTAGCATATTATAAGTATTGTTTTAGGTTAGATTCATGAGCATTTAGGTTAGTTATTGTGCATTTGCATATGCATTTCATATTTCCGGTGTTGAAGATGAATAAATTCAAAAGAGAGATCACTTGGATACAAAAGAGCCAAAAATGAGACTTAATATGGATCAAAACAACAAGCCTTAAAGATCAAGCAATTTGGAGATATTACAATATAAATTTCATCATAGCATCTTGAAGAATATTGTATCCATTCATTCAAAATTTCCAACAAACCAAAGATCACCCTAAATGCCTCAGGAAGTTGCAAGATATGAGCCGGCAAAGTTGTGATCTGCTAGATTCGAAGCTCCGAACCGTTCACCCCAAAGATGCATCTTTTACACCACCTTCCAATGCGAATTAGGAGAAGACTTCTTCACAAAAGTTGTAGAAAATTGAATCGTCTTTCCAACGAGCTATCGCATGCCATCATAGCTTCAAAGGTTAGAGAGTTATGGGCCCCATACTGAAGGTGTATCAAGCAGATTTTAGAACAGAAGTTCATACCGGTTTAGTATACCGGTTTAGACAAACCGGTACGAGCAAAAATCAGAAGACCAGAGGCTAAGCATCGGTTTGGCATACCGGTTTGGCCAAACCGGTATCAACCGAGAAAATCAACATTTTGACTTTCTTTTTGAGTCTAAACCCATTTTTCAATTGGGCTAACCCAATTGTTTTGGGTTAATCCAAAACCCTTTATAGAGAACTATATATATGTTTCAAACCTAATTTGTAAGAAGATCTTGAATTTTAGAATCTTTGAACTTTGGGAATCAACATCTCATCTTATCTTTTAATCTTTGATTCATCTTTTGTTGAGCAATATTTTCTCTAGTTTTCTTTCAAGCTTTTATTGTTTGTTCTCCAAGATCAAAGAGAAATCTCCAAAGGAGATTTCTTTGATCTTGGAGGAACTTGTATGCATCTTTCTTCTTCTTGTGTTCTTGCATGATAGGATTTAGTTTTGGTTATTGGATCTAGGCTAGATAGAATATGGATTGAAGTTGATTGATGATGATTGATGGTTGTTAATGCTTGATCTTCATTCATTAGGTGATATTAATGCTAGATTTGACTTGATCAACTCATTTCTAGATCATAGGATAATTGTGCCCTAAAGGTGTTCGATGAAATGCCGGAACCAACTTTTGAATGCTAAATGAGGCCTAACCAAAGGGATTTGTGTTAGTTAGTTTAGTGGTTGATCATGGATTAGAACTTAATGCTTTCTTTGAGTGTGACTTTTCAAGGGATTGTTTAGGTTGCATGATTATAAAATGGATTATTACCCCAGGAGTGGATAATTAAAGAAATCTTAGACCAGTGATTGACTTTGATTGATTTTTTCATTGTTGGTTTATTGTTAATCATATTTCTTGATAGTAAGATCCATTATCCAATGCTTTTATCTTATTTGTTTCTTTGTTTCTTGTTTATTTGCATTTTTGTTTCTTAGATTAATTACTCATAAAAACTCATTGGCTCTAGATTAGTATTGTTCTCATATCTTTAGTGTTGCATCTTTAGTCCTCGTGGATTCGATTTAAACCCTTTCTATTTTACCGCAGCCGCCTGAGAAGATGTCTCTATTTTAAAAGAGAAACCAATAGCATCTATCTTTGATAGCTCATGGGTACGTTCGATGATCTGATTTTGTTCTTATCTAATTACGTGTGAATATACATGTGCAAGAGATGGCAATTGATCTTCTCCTCTGATCGTTGAACGTATGTGGTTGAAGCGAGGAACATCAAGTCCAAATAGGAATTGGTGTATCTTATCATCCTCTTTCTCTTTTGTAATCACCGTAGATATTGCGCAAGTACATGTAGGACCAGTCCGATAGTTCTCCAATTCTTCCCATAGATGTGAGAGATGATCGTCGTACTCCAAAACCGATGTACCGTTCTTTTTACAACTTGCCAATTTATCTTTGATTATTTGTTTTTGAACTCCGTTTCCCACAAAGAATTGATTCTTGAGACTCTCTGTAACAACCCCCAAACTTCTTAAAGTTCGATGGTCCAAGCCAAAACTTAGCCTTAAGTTTTGGCTAAGGAAATTTGTCTTAAAAAAGGGGAATTCAAATGGCTAAGTAATGATCGTGGGCTAGCTCATTTGCCAGATTCTAGCTTGAGAAATATGAAGTTTTGAGCTAAAGCAGCTGGATTAGCTGGATTGTAGCTCAGCTTAGCTCAGTCCAGTTCAATCCAACTTAATCTAGTTTAGGCTAGTTGGTCCAGCTAAGTGGACTGAACACTAGCTGGGCAGTTGGGCCGAGCTGGGCAGTTTGGCGGTTGGTCGATTATGCCAAGTCGCACCAGTTCGGGAAAATCGTGCCAGTTCGAATAGGCATAAGTTGGCTCGGAGGTTTTGGACAGTTATGGGCCAAACTCTATAAATAGATTGCCTTGGGCTCATTTTTGCGCATACACAAACCACCAAAAAATCTCTAAAATCAACTGAGGTATTTTTGTGCGGATTGATAGCAAGAGATAGGCGTGACTGAGAATTAGGACGGGCAGATCGTGAGACTAATTAGTCCGAGTGGGAAAATGGCGGGTTCAGTGAAAAATTTACTGCATAAGACTAAGGTGAGTGGAACCAAGGCTCCATCTCTAAGCCATTCCGGCATTTCTGTCTCTTCAAACGGCTAAGTCCGTAAGTGATGGTTCGTGCGGATGGTCATGTGCGATTCAATATATCTGTATGGTTGCATTTCATGGAAACAAACTGATTAAGTGAATAAGTGGAATTCTGGTTAGTCTGATGATTCAAACTTAAGGTGAGGCGGATGAGACAATTTTATGGGGAACGGGTGATTTCGCCATAATTTACCCAGTCTGGCCAAGACCCTTGGTTCGAATCTGCGGATTGTCTGGACCTCCTGAAATTGTAAGGGACATAAAACGAATCAAAATAAACTAAACTTAAACGATTAAGCCAATCTAAATTGCCTCACTAAGTAATAATTTGATTTCTTTCGCCTCTATCTGTTTCAGGGACTGAAGGGGATGCGGATTTGGTGCGAGACTGAAGGCTGGATCGAAGAGTGGTGTACACATAGTGAGATAGTTGTAGGATCGATATTGTTTAACTTGTCATAGACTTTAATAGCAAAATGAACAAGTATATTGAATCCTATTTATATTAATAAAGATCACTCCTCGTTTTTGTTTCATTTCATATAGTCTCAATGTACTTATGGCTTAGCAAATCCAATGAACCTCACATGAAATTGACTTAAAAATGGCTAAGACGTAAAACAGGCTGATTGGCCGAGTCAATTAGTGGATTTGGCGTGAACAATCATTTGCGAACTTAGTGTCTGGGATGGGGTGTTTCAAGTTAGTATCAGAGCATGCTTGATCTTAAGACAAGTAGGTGTCGGGTTATGGGGTACACCACTCGGCCGGTTGCAAGTCTCGCGAAACTATTTTGCTTTCTTGCAGGACGAGAAATGAAAATTTAGATTAATCAAACTTTTATATTTCACAGAGTAAGAGTTATAAGACTGGGAAAAGTAAGAAAGATAAGCATGTGGATCCAAGTGTGGCAGGCTTGGGAAAAACTGGCCCGATCGGTCCTGTAATCGGGAACCAGATTGTGGGAACCCATATGGTGGGTGCTCGTGAGATCGACCTGAAAGGTGTTGTGGGTAGTCACAGGGATATGGCCGAGACTTCAACCGTGGCAAAGCAGAACTCAAAAGATGCGGTTGAAGTAAACCGCCAGATGCTCCAACAACCCAAGTGATTTGGGATGCCTTGCAAGCAATGGCTGCAAAGTTGGAGCAGTTGGGCCAGTCACTACCACATACTACGAAGCCTGTTGGATCCTTGGGAGGAATCTTTATTGCGATTCCAATATGTGCGATTGTGCATGGTGATATGAGTGGAGTGGTGGAGATAGCCGCTCCTAAGTCATCGAAGAGGAGGGAAAAGGTAGATTACTTGAGCGTGCTGGAAGACGTCTCAAAGCTGGGAACTAAGCATTTCTGGGGAAGTGAAAATCTTATTGAAGCGTATGGATGGAAGAGTAAACTGATAAGGAACTTCATTTCTACTAGATGTCCTTCTGATTATCGGAAGGACATAGCGGTCCACTTCCTAGAAGGGGATGCACATAATTTGTGGTTGGCCATGGAGAAGCGCATGGGTGATAAAGAGATCACCTTTGCACACTTTGATACGGAGTTCAACCGCAAGTACTTCCCGACAGAAGCTTGGGATAGGATAGAAGGAGCTTTAGTTGACTTGGTCCATGGTAGAAAAATTGTACGGGAGTATGAGGAGGAGTTTAATAGCCTTAGGTGATATGTGGGAAGAGAGCTGGAAGGTGAGCAGAATCAATTATGTCGGTTCATTCGTGGGCTTAGGGTGGAACTTTGCATCCATTCCTCAGTTCGCACCATTAACTCAGTGTCTGAACTGGTGGAAAGGGCTGTGATAATAGAATCATATCTCGAGGAGGAGAAGAAGCTGGCTCGGGCTAAGAGTTAGACTAATCCGGCTAGGAATAACCAGATTGGAAGTAAGAAAGGAAAGTCCGATGATGCTGGTCAAAGGACAGGTAAGCGCATAGAGTGTAAAACATGCGGAAGAACGCATGGTGGAATGTGCTGGAAGGTATTAGGTGCGTGCCTAAGGTGCGAAAATCCGAATCACAAGATCTCTGAATGTCCAAGAAAAGACCAAGGGCCAAGGATGAACGAAATAGCCAAGACTTGCTACCAATGCGGGAAAGCAGGGCACATCAAGAGAGATTGTCCCAAGCTCCAAGTGGAAAGACAAGTTGGCCAGAAAGTTGGACGTGGAGGGATAGAGCTGCCGCAAGCTAAAAGGCAAGCCGGAGCACCTTGCATTTATGAGCTGTCTAAGGAGTTCGATGAGCCAGGGAACTTCAGTGCAATTACAAGTATTCACTAAGCCAAACTGGTTAGATTTTTGCATGCATTAGTTGCATGGTTTGCATGTCATTAGGGCATGGTCTGGTGCATGGTTGCACGTACTGCATGCATTAGATGCATGGTTTGCATGTCTTTAGGGCATGGACTGGTGCATGTGTTGCACATACTGCATGCATTTGTTGCATGGTATGTATGCATTGTTACATAGTCTGAATGCAAGTATTGTAATGTCTGCATGCATGAGATGCCTAGTCTGGATGCATGGTTTTGCATGGAATGTACAAGGGACTTACCATTTATTGTGAATGTGTAGGAACCTTGGAGATTAGGGGTGTTTTAGCACACACCTTATTCGATTCGGGGGCCACGCATAATTTCGTGAGCCCGGCGATGGTCGAGAAAGGCTTGTTCCAGAAGGAGAAAGGAGGGAAATTGGGTATAGTAAGGGCAGCCAGGGGACGAGTGATGTTCACCCTAGGCACATTTCGCAATATTCCAATAAGAGTGGAAAATGTGGATATGCCAACCAACTTGATCTTCGTCTCGCTTGATAAGCATGAGGTGATCTTGGGGATGGACTGAATATCCAGACATAAAGTCACTTAGAGCTGAAAGAATGTTGGAAAAGGTTGTGAAGCCTATCTGGCCATATCCAGTGTACCAGAAGTGGGTAAGGGAGTGGATCTTAAGGGCATTCCGGTTGCCAACGAGTTTAAGGATGTGTTCCAGGCCTTGACGAGTTCATCTCATGATAGGTCGAATCCATTCAACATTGAGTTGGAACCAGGAACTGCACCATTCTCTAAGGCCCCTTACAGAATGGCTCATGCAAAAATGGCAGAGCTGAAGAAACACTTGATGAATTATTGGAAAAGGGATTTATAAGGCCAAGTAGCTCGCCTTGTTGATCGCCTATGCTGTTCTTGAAAAAGAAAGATGGGAGTTTTCAAATGTGCATCGACTATCGTGGGCTGAATCAGGTGATTGTTTAAAACAAATACCCATTTCCTTAGATAGATGAGTTACTGGATCACTCAAAGGTGCCACCTTCTTCTTTAAGATTGACTTGGCTTCGGGATATCATCAAAACCCGATAGATCCAAGTGATTTTACGGAAAATGGCATTCCGAATAAGATATGACAACTACGAGTTTGTAGTGATGCCTTTTTGGCTAACAAATGCCTGAGTTACGTTCATGAAGATGATGAACGAGATTATCCGAGAGTACCTGGACGAGTTTGTGATCATCTTTATAGATGATATACTAGTGTACTCGAAAGATCAAGATAAGCATCAAGGTCACTTGAAGGCTGTTCTGGAAAAGTTGCAGGAACAAAAACTCTAGGCTAAGTTAAGAAAGTGCAGATTTTGGCAAAGGAGCATCGGGTTCTTGGGCCATATTATCTCAGAATAGGGAGTTTTCGTAGACCCTGAAAAGATCAGTGCGATCAAGACCTGGCCTAGACCAAAGAATGCCTAGGAAATAAGAAGTTTCCTTGGACTGGCCGGATCAGTGTGAGAAAGCTTTTCGGAGCTTAAGGAGATGTTGACTAGTGCACTGATATCACTCGATTTTGATGCTTTATAGTGGGTATTTATACATGCTATTTGGCATTATTCTAGTGTTTGCCTTGTATTTTTGGCATATTTTCAGGATTTTAGGTGCTCAGGTCTTTCTGGATCAAAAATATGGATTTGTGCACAAAATGGATACAAATAGGCATATGCAGATGCAGAGTCCGCCAGAAGGGTCAAAAGTTTACCAATGCTTGAAGATGTTACCGTGGATGGATTGAGCTGAAATTTTGACACAAGATAGCCACGACTTAGATTTCATATAGAAGTGGTTTGAAGTTAATCCATTGGATCAATCAAAAGTTATGGCAATTTTACTGAAGACTGGTCAACCTGTCTCGCAGAAGAAGCATGTGCAGGAAGTGTGAAAAGAAATCAATCGATCCAGAAAGGGATCGATCTATCCAAAAGTCATGGAAACTTCCGTAAAAAGAGATCGATCGATCCCTAAAGAGACCGGTCGATCCCTGCACTCGAGAATCACTAAAAATTATCCAAAATTACAATTATGCCCTCAAGACTCATCAATAATTTTTCTTATTGGTTTAGTTTATTTTTCCTTTTTTTAGAACTATAAAATCTCTATGCTTGATGTTATTTTCATCCATCACTTATTTTATTTCCCAGATCTTTTACAGAGAGACGAATCCCATCCTTGTGTTCTCGGAGAAGATTTCTAAACTCTGTCTCTTATTTATACAATTTGGTTTTTGAATTCTGCAATGTTTACTATTTCTATGATTTTTGTTCTTGTTATCATGTCCGAGTAATCCATTTGTTAGGTTTTAGGGTTTCTACCAGGAAAACCTTGTTAATTGTTAGGGTTTGATAGAATGGATTGGATTTGTTAGGTTCTTAGTCTAGATTTGTTACTAATGCATGATTTAAACTAACCATTTAGTTCATTGATATTAGACTGATAAACACAAAGGGATTTGGTTTAGAGATCTGACCTAGTTTAGATGAGTAAGTGCCTTTTTTGCGGGAGTATTGTCTTAGAGGCTTATGAACATATTGAATATGAATTAAATTGCATGTTTAAATTATCTAAATATGACGAGAGTTTGTCTTTAGTAATTCGAATATAGGGATCTAATACTTCGGGAGGAGATTAGTCTAGCTTTTTTCTTGAGTTGAGAACTATTTTCAAAGAAAATCTTGCATATTAACCTTGACCTTTAACCTGAATACCTGTGGAATTTTCTATTTCCTAGCGTTTTTCGTTATTTGCTTTACAACCATTTTTAATTTATTGTTATTGCTATTTTCGAATCACAATCACTTTTTATTCCGTTCTTAGCCTAATTCAATTCAAAACTGAGAGTCGTACATTTTTGGTCTATGTGGATTCGATCCCTCATATACTATTGTGTTTGCTGTGCACTTGCAGTGAATATATTTAGGTTAAAACCTGAGTGTTTCAAGTTTTTGGCGCCGTTTTCGGGGACCAATTGTGCCTCAAAAGTTTTCTTTAGAATTTAGTCTAGGAATTTTCTTTTATAGTACTCAAGCTTTCTTTCTTCTTGATTTCGTTTTTACAGGTGCATGGCCAGAAGATATGACAAATCCAAGGACTTTCTCAACCTTAGTAACGCATAAATCTAGAAGTTAGAACGCTCAAACTCAATGGCTGACAATCGTCCAGCCAAGAATCACCCTATGGTAGGTGACTTCAACAATCCCCACGCATTCTTTTCCAGCAGGAATGCCATTCTCCCTAACCCACCTCCTAGGTAAGAAGTCACCATACCTCACCAACTCTTCACTATGGTTAGGCAGAACCAATTCCATGGGTTAGCTTCTAAACATCCTACGGATCATGTCGATAGCTTTGAAGATATATGTAGCATTATTCGACTTAATGGAGTTTCGAATGACTACTTATATTGCGCCTTGTTTACTCACTCTCTAGCTGATTAGGCACCAGATGGTTAAAGTCTCTTCCAGTAAACTCTATTCAGACTTGCATTAGTGTAGATCCAAATTTCTCAGCCACTTCTACACCACCAACATGACTAATTCTCTGCGAAATATGATTTCTCAGTTTCAGCAAAGTCCTGTAGAAACCATCTATAAATCATGGGAAAGATTCAAGGAGTACCTTCGTGATTGTCCTCACCATGGGTTCTATGAGCTGAATCTGCTCAACATCTTTTACAGGGGTGTAGACCATCATTATCGACTCTCTTTGGATGTTGCTAGCAATGGTAAATTCAATACCAAATATGTTGGCGATGCCTATCAACTTATAGAGAACCTAGCTGCAAGCAAAAATAACCATTACCCAAATTGTAATAGGAGGATGAAGGTAAGTACTTAAGAACTCTGGAATTTTAGAATTGTAAGGACAAGTTTCAGAAATGAAAGAACTGCTCACTCAGCTTCTCAAGAATCTAAACTCGACACATATGAGCTTTACTGAAAGTGCAGAAATAGCTTGTTTTGCTTTCCAAGACCAAATATACCCACCTCAACAACAGTCTTTTGTGTAGAACTCCAACTCAGGCGGCTCTCAAAAACCATCTATGCATGTGTTTCAGCAAGCACCTCCACCACAAGTTCACAAGAGAACAAGATGGAAGCCATGCTCCAAAAGATACTGGAAGGTCAGCAACAAATTGAAAGAAACTTAAATGTCAAACTAGTCAGCATGTACAATGACTTGAACAACAAATTTGAGTCATTGTCCACTCATGTCAAGCATTTGGATACTCAAGTAGCTTAGTCTTCGGAAGCTGTAAAGAGACAAGCTGGTGTTCTCCTTGGGTAATTTGAAGACAATCCAAATGGCTACTGAAGTCAATAACCTCGGGTTTAGTTGCGAAAGATGATAAATATGTAGAAAACGAAAATATGAAAAAGTCGAAAAAAGATGCAGAGGAAGAGATCGATCGATTCCTCAAGGGATCGATCGATCCTATGTTATGGAAAAAAATAGAGACTTTAGATTGATCGATCCTTGATTATGGATCGACCGATCCAGAAAAAACAGGAGCATCTGAAGAAAGAGATCGATCGATCCAGCATGGATAGAGTGCCTTATATCTCACGTTAGTCGACTTCTATTTCATAATCTCAAAATTAAGTTTAGTCCAACATCTTTTATATGTTTGATTTTCATCAAAAATGTTATCGATGGTTAGATGATCTAACAATGGTAGCAGATCCATGATCTTATGATTCACAAATATGTCTTTATTTGATTATGTAGCTAAATGCTTAACAAAGATGAAACACTTCTAAGAATTTCCATTTTGGAAGCATTGGATTTGTCCCAATTGTTAATATTACTTCAAAAATGTGTGATTTTTTTCCCACAAAATAATATATACATATTTCTCATAGTGACGAATATGTGTTAAAATGTTTCTCTGGCAGTTCATTCACTCGAAGAATGAAATACTTTTGCCGAAATACTATTTATTCACAATAAATAAATTAAGAGACCATCCCCTTTTCATTATTTGTTGAGTTTAATGATATATTTTGATAACAGGCCATCATATACGACTATAACATTCAACAATTTAGTCATGAAAAGATAAGAATAAAATCATATGTACGTGTGTAGTTGTAGAGAAACCTTTGACTCAATCTCTTCTTATGTTTGTTTCTGAATTACCAACAATTCTTTTGTTGGTTGTTTGACATAATCACAAGTGACATACATATCAACTCATTAAACAACTGCTTCTCTCGCCCAACTTGGTTTTACAATTGTCTTGTTGAATTAATATATTGAATTTTTTGTCAGCAATTACAAAGAAAAATACAAAGCCTCACTATGAAGGAATCGAACCTAGAATATGCATGAGTCACATCTGAGGCTAAAACCACCAGACCAACAGTGCTATGCATTTAATATGTTGGTTTTTGGGAGGAAATGGTCATATAGATTTTTACACATAGGTGGTAGACACAAGGTATCTCTGTGTTTAGTCTTACCAAGTTTTTGTATCATTGCCCGCCTTTTCGGTTTCTTTCAGTTTCTTGTTTTAAGTATGATTGTTGCTCATTGATTGTTTTCACACAGCTTAACTTCACTCTTCCATTGTTATCATAAGTGGAAGATTTTCTCTGCATGATTCACTGTTCGATGATGTAACCTGACATCAAGATATTCTCAATGTGTTTTGAGAAATGGATTTTTTTGGAAAAAATGGTAATAAGGTAGATCAATGGTGGTATCAAAGTGAAAAATTTTAGATATATTGCTTATACTATATTTCAGCGCTAAAAATAAATTATGTGTTATAAATATATATATATAAATATATACATACGTAAGCAATGACGTTTTATATAAACATGTGGACCCTATCGTCACTATGCACGCACAGTAACTCCTAATAATTTTTCTATGTATACGTTCGTTTTACGAACGTTGTAACTTATACTCGAATAACATTTTCTCTTTATAATATTCTCTCTCTAGCTTCCTCTCTCTTAGTTATCAGATCCAAGGAAATTCCCGGGTATAATATTTTCGTTGTTTTTGTATTTAAAGTTTACGATAATTATTAAAGTTATCTCTAGTTTATTATAACACGTTATCAGCACGATTGCTCTACAAATTAGTTTTTATTATGTATCTTAATAATGCTCAGTATAAAAAAAAAAGAAGTTATTTTATGGAAAAATAACAAAATGACTCTAATTAGATTACCGTTACACTAGATGATACCAAACGTCTTTTAGCCTCGTTATACTTTTATTTATTTACTTTTAT
>OVBE01012093.1:0-13662 GCA_900406425.1 Iberis pinnata
TGCACCAATAATAATCTAAATGATCATGAATCTAACCTAAATGGATGCGGAATAAAGTTATAAACATGCTAAAATACAATTATATCAGGTGCCCCAAAGTGAATTGGGTTAAAGGTTTAAGGAAGCTACTCCAAATCATGCTTTTAATATGTGGACCGCCAATCATGATAGGCTTTCGTTAAAGGCTAGGTTACACTCTTGGAATGCACAAATCTCACCTACTTGCATCTTCTGTAATCAGGTCCCAGAAACGAGAATTCACCTTTTACTGCACTGCAGCTACGCAATGGAAGTCTGGTCTCAAGGTCTTATAATACTAAACCAACCCCAAGCAATCTTTCATACCTGGAACACCTTAATCACTTGGCTCGTCGGCAAAACAATGGGAGTTTCAAACGTTATCAAGTGACTGCTTGGACATGCGATTGTTTACTACATCTGGAAAGAAAGGAACTCAAGGTTGCACTAAGGTCCTCCGAAATCGGCTCCTATGCTATTCAAAGACATTAAAAGAAATATCTGAGACTCCCTACTCACGCTCAGGGTCCGAAAAAACTGTCAAAGTCTGCTATCCAACTGGTTCGAACATCATTAGGATCGATATGAAGTTAGCTTAATTAGGATCTTTGGCTTTTATATTTTTGGCAAAGAACCTCTTAATTTTATCATGTAAAACCCTGTTCCATAGGAAATATATTCACATTTTTATCAAAAAAGAGAAAGGTCGAGTTTCATAATCATTCTCTGAGAAATCAGAAGAGGTTTTTGACAGACTAATCTATACTGATTTCTGACTATGAGTTGTGAATAGAACCAAACGCCATTATCCTCAACTTCGAGATGTCTTCGTCATATATATTGTCATGTGTTATAACTTATAAGTTGTGTTTGGAAAAACTGTGAGTCCGTTCCCATATCAGCAAAGGCCAAAGCTGTCAAGTGCTTGCACCATCTTATTTTACAAAGAAGATAAGTTTTCAGATGTGATAAAACTGGGATCAACAAACTGTATTAAATATAGAGCACGAATTAGTCAAAATTTTACCTGAACCATGCGCGGACGGTTTGCTGAGGATTAGAGACTTAATGAATGTATTCAGAGGCATACTTACTGTTGAACCGGCCTTTACAGTTCTAAAACTCTGTCACGATTATCTTCGAGAGTGGATGATCGACAAGGTAATTGTCATGTATTGAGCTTCCTGATGACTATGTTGAGATTCCTGACTCCTTTTCTGATGGATACCGTTTTGGTTAGCCAGGTTTTCTTTAATTGACAGGTTCTTCTTTTGGTATAGACGAGGTAGTCTCGGCCGTCTTAGATGGTTGAGCTTGATGGATGTGGTCTTATGTGCCTGATGGACGAGGTGACTGAGTCGATATGATCTTCTTTGTCCGATGGACGATGTCTTCGGTGTCTGATGGACGAGGTGACTGAGTCGATATGATCTTCTGAGTCTGATGGACGTGGTCTTCTGTATCCGATGGACGAGGTGACTGAGTCGATATGATCTTCTCTTTCTGATGGGCGTGGTCTTCTGTGTCTGATGGACAAGGTGACTGAGTCGATATGATCTTCTGTGTCTGATGGACGTGGTCTTCTGCATCTGATGGACGAGGTGACTGAGTTGATATGATCTTCTATGTCTGATGGACGTGGTTTTCTGTATTGATCGACGAGGTCGCCTTGAGTTTATCGACGAGATCTTCTTGAGTTGATCGACGAGGTCTTCTTAAGTTGATCGACGAGGTCTTCTTCAGTTGATCGATGAGGTCTTCTTGAGTTGATCGACGAGGTCTTCTTGAGTTGATTGATATGGTCTTCTTGAGTTGATCGACGTGGTCTCTCTAAGTCGATAGACGAGGTCTTCTTGAGTTGATCGACGAGGTCTTCTTCAGTTGATCGACAAGGTCTTCTTGAGTTGATCGACGTGGTATTCTTGAGTTGATCGACGTGGTCTCTCTGATTCGTTAGACGAGGTTTCTCTAGATGGACTAGGTTCTTAGATGATTGCCGTCTTGATGGACGAGGCTCTCAATAGACGAGGCTCTCTGGTTAATGAGATTCCTTCTTAGATAATTGTTGTCTTGATGGACAATGCTCTCTTTTTGTGATAGACAAGGCTATCTTTAGTTGATAGACGAGGCTGTCTTTGAGATATGTCTTCAGTTGATAGACAAGACTGTCTTTGAGTTATAGACGAGGCTGTCTTCAGTTGACAGCAAGGTTGTCTTTGAATTATAGACGAGGTTATCTTCAGTTGATGAAAGGGTTCTTCTTTTATTAATAGACGAGGTCTTTTTTAACTGATGGACGAGGTCTTCCTCTGTTAATGGAAGAGGTCTCTTTGTCTCCTATCAAGATTATGACGACCTTGATAGACGAGGTCGTTAAGTAGACGAGGTGACTTGGAAACACTTCTTTGAATTGATTCAGTAGTCGAAATACTTTGAAGTTGTCTGGTGATCGTACTTCTGCCCCGTCGATACCGACGATCTCTCTCTTTCCCTATCTATTCCTTGTCTTTTTGACCGACCCTCCCCTCTTTAGTTCCCCTGTCATCCTATTTATACTGATCCTTGTCTGACTCGACCCCGTCACATCATGAACAGTGACGGGGTCCACATGTCTTTCACCAGGTTGGACCTTGTTTGTCGGGCTTAGGCCCTTCTTTTGGGCCTTAATCATTTATTCTTGTTGGGCCTCAGAGTGGGTGTCAAACCCTGGTCCAATACTATAATTATATAGTAATGAATTCTACTTTACATAATGACTTTAATAACATTTATAGTAATTAATAATTATATCTCTATGCATTTCCTCAAAATAGAGTAGTTTTGACGTCTCTAATCTTTTTACAAGAAAATCGTTGATGTTGTAGCAGTTTTGTTAGTGTATCTACCTCTTGATCTTTGGTTAAGACGTGGACAACGATAAATTCTCGGACTGAACTTGTTCCCAAATGAAATGGTATTATAATGTGTTCTTGAGTGCAATATCGAGTTTTTATAGAGATATGTAACGCTAATGTTGTTGAACCGGCCTTTACAATTTTAAGACTCGGTCATGATTATCTTCGAGAGTGGATGATCGACAAGGTAATTGTCATGTATTGAGCTTCCTGATGACTATGTTGAAATTCCTGACTCATTTTCTGATGGATACCGTTTTGGTTAGCCAGGTTTTCTTTAAGTGACATGTTCTTCTTTTGGTATAGACGAGGTAGTCTCAGCCGTCTGAGATGGTTGAGCTTAATGGATGTCGTCTTCTGTGCCTGATGGACGAGGTGACTGAGTCGATATGATCTTCTCTGTCCGATGGGCGTGGTCTTCTGTGTCTGATGGACGAGGTGACTGAGTCGATATGATCTTTTGTATCTAATGGATGTGATCTTCTGTATCCGATGGACGACGTGACTGAGTTAATATGATCTTATGTGTCTGATGGACGTGTTCTTCTGTATTGATCGACGAGGTCGCCTTGAGTTGATCGACGAGATCTTCTTGAGTTGATCTACGAGGTCTTCTTGAGTTGATCGACGAGGTTTTCTTCAGTTGATCGACAAGGTCTTCCTAAGTTGATCGACATGGTCTTCTTGAGTTGATCGACGTGGTGTCTCTGAGTCGATAGATGAGGTCTTCTTGAGTTGATCAACGAGGTCTTCTTCAGTTGATCGATGACGTCTTCTTGAGTTGATCGACGTGGTCTTCTTGAGTTGATCGACGTGGTCTCTCTGATTTGTTAGACGAGGTCTCTCTAGATGGACTAGGTTCTTATATGATTGTCGTCTTGATGGACGAGGCTCTCTATAAACGAGGCTCTCAGGTTGATGAGATTCCTTCTTAGATAATTTTTGTCTTGATGGACGATGCTCTCTTTTGGTGATAGACGGGGCTATCTTTAGTTGATAGACGAGGCTGTCTTTGAGATATGTCTTCAGTTAATAGACAAGACTGTCTTTGAGTTATAGGCGAGGCTGTCTTCAGTTGAAAGACGAGGTTGTCTTTGAATTATAGACGAGGCTATCTTCAGTTGATGAAAGAGGTCTTCTTCTATTGATAAACGAGGTCTTTTTTAACTGATGGACGAGGTCTTCCTCTGTTAATGGACGAGGTCTCTTTGTCTCCTATTGAGATTATGACGACCTTGATAGAAGAGGTCGTTAAATAGACGAGGTGACTTGGAAACGCTTCTCTGAACTGATTCAGTAGTCGAAATACTTTGAAGTTGTCTGGTGATCGTACTTCTGCTCCGTCGATACCGGCAATCTCTCTCTTTCCCTCTCTACTCCTTGTCTTTTTTGTCCGACCCTCCCCTCTTTAGTTCCTCTGTCATCCTATTTATACTGATCCTTGTCTAACTCGACCCTGTCACATCATGAACAGTGACAGGATCCGCGTGTCTTTCACCGGGTCGGACCTTATTAGTCGGGTTTAGGCCCTTCTTATGGGCCTTAATCATTTATTGTTTTTGGGCCTCAGAGTGGATGTCAAACCCTGGCCCAACAGTTACTCCCCCCCCCAGTCAACTAAAGATTTATGTCGACTGAAACTGTCCAGCCGAGGCTTTGACATTGTGCTTAAGATTCGACGAGGTGAAAAAGACACCATGATTAATCGATGAGATAAGAACTCACCGTGACTAATTGACGAGATAATAACTCACCATGACTAATCGACGAGGTAAGAGACATCTTGAGTAGTCAACGAGGTGAGGATACACCCTGACTAATCGACGAGGTAAGACTCATCGTGATTAATCGACGAGGTACGGATACACCATGATTAACCGACGAGGTAAGAAACATCTTGATTAATCGACAATGTAGAAACTCACTGTAATTAATCGAGGAGGTGAAAAAGTTCGTCATCCTATCTCCGGTCGTTTCCCCTTATCTCGTCAAGATATTTCCTTCGCTTGTGGGCTCGTCATCTAGGTTTAGTTCTACTTGTTAGGTCATCGTCTTAGCTTAGACTATCTTATTAACAGATCCCAGCATGTTAGGTCATCATTGTTGAGCTCGTCTTACAATTCATGTCGTCGTGTTTAGGTTTGTTCTTTAGATCTTAGAGTCGTCATCCTCCTTATATCAAATCATTATGTTTTCTAGTTTGTATATTGTTGTCAGTTTTCAGCTTGTCACGTCGTCGATGCTTTCGTTATTTTTGAGGTTGTCATAAAATACTTTTCTTCTTCGCCTCTTTGTGCCATGAGCTCGTCACTATAAGCTTCTTCATTTTCTTATTTTTTGTTGTTGTCATGGCTCGTCGTAGGCTTCTTCACTCTTTTGTTTCTCTTCCCTTTTTCTTTTGCTCATGTGCTCGTCATGTTTCTTTTCTTCATGTCTTCAACATTTTAGCTAGTCATGAGCATTCCTTTCTTCTTCTTTTTTGTTTTTATGTGGATTTTTTGGCTGTCAAGAGCTTATGTAAGCTCGTCATTAGCTTAGTTTCTCTTTTTTGTGTTCGTCACTCTCCATCTTGTCATGTAATCGGCCTCCAATATTTCAAGTTATCGGCTTCGACTCTTTCACAGTATGTGGCCTCTTGCTTTTCACGTCGTCGATCTCTTTCTCATTAAGAGCTTACTTTTGAAAATAAGCTTGCCTCTTCTTTCTTTGTGCTCGTTACGAGCTTATTTCTTGGTATATTACTATTCCTTTTTTCTTTTTATTATTTCGTCTCATTTTTTATATTACTTCTTCTCTTCCTTTAAGCTCGTCTTGATTTTTTCCTATGGTTGTGATGGAGCTTTCTTTTTATTTATGCTGGTCAAAAGATTCTTTTTTTGTTTGTCAAGACCTCATTCTTCTTTTTATGTGCTCGTCTTGAGACTCTTTTTTTGTGGCTCGTCATTAGCATGAGTTTTGTTAAGCTCGTCGTTGTGTATTTATGATCTTTTAAACGAAGCTTTAGTTCAACGTGGTCTTTAAACGAAGCTTTAGGTCGTCGTATTTAGACGAAGCTTTAGTTCGACGTAGTCTTTTAGACGAAACTTTAGTTCAACGTGGTCTTTAAAGAAAGCTTTAGGTCGTCGTATTTAGACGAAGCTTTAGTTCGACATAGTCTTTTAGACGAAGCTTTAGTTTGTTGAGGTGTGACCTCGATTTTCTAGGAGACTGGGTCCTTTGGACGAGGCTTTAGCTCGTTGAGGTGTGACCTCGAGTTTTTAGGAGACTGAGTCCTTTGGACGAGGATTTAGCTCGATTTTTAGACGAGGCTTTAGCTCGTTGAGGTGCGACCTCGAGTATTTAGGAGACTGAGTCCTTTGGACGAGGCTTTTGCTCGATTTTTTGGATGAGGCTTTAGCTCGATTTTTTAGACGAGGCTTTAGTTTGTTGAGGTGTGACCTCAAGTTTTTAGGAGACTGAGTCCTTTAGACGAGGCATTAGCTTGATTTTTTCGAGGTTGAGCCGTCTTTCACTAGTAGCCACGATTGTATCGAAACTGGTGCGAAATTCGTTTGCTTCCCTAGCTTGGTCGTCTTGGCGCTCTAAGATTATTCTGATTGTCTCCGCTTGCTAGTTCTCTCGGGTTTGGGTCTACCGCCGGTGGATCTTCTACTTGTATTTCGTCGATATCCTGATCATCTTCTATGATTTCTTGGTTATTTTCCGCCAATGTTATTGTCGCTCCCTCTCGAAAATATGTTTACCTCGTCCCCACAGACGGCGCCAAATGTTGAACCGGCCTTTACAGTTCTAAGACTCGGTCACGATTATCTTCGAGAGTGGATGATCGACAAGATAATTGTCATGTATTGAGCTTCGTGATGACTATGTTAATATTCCTGACTCCTTTTCTGATGGATACCGTTTTGGTTAGCCAGGTTTTCTTTAAGTGACAGGTTCTTCTTTTGGTATAGACGGGGTAGTCTCGGCCGTCTTAGATGGTTGAGCATGATGGATGTGGTCTTTTGTGCCTGATGGACGAGGTGACTGAGTCGATATGATCTTCTCTGTCCGATGGACGTGGTCTTCTGTGTCTGATGGACGAGGTGACTGAGTCGATATGATCTTCTGTGTATGATGGACGTGGTCTTCTGTATCCGATGGACGAGGTGACTGAGTCGATATGATCTTCTGTGTCTGATGGACGTGGTCTTCTGTATTGATCGACGATGTCTCCTTGAGTTGATCGACGAGATCTTCTTGAGTTGATCGACGAGGTCTTCTTGAGTTGATCGACGAGGTCTTCTTGAGTTGATCGATGAGGTCTTCTTGAGTTGATCGACAAGGTCTTCTTAGGTTGATCGACGTGGTCTTCTTGAATTGATCGACGTGGTCTCTCTATGTCGATAGACGAGGTCTTCTTGAGTTGATCGACGAGGTCTTCTTCAGTTGATCGACGAGGTCTTCTTCAGTTGATCGATGTTGTCTTCTTGAGTTGATCGACGTGGTCTCTCTGATTTGTTAGACGAGGTCTCTCTAGATGGACTAGGTTCTTAGATGATTGCCGTCTTGATGGACGAGGCTCTCTATAGATGAGGCTCTCTGGTTGATGAGATTCCTTCTTAGATAATTGTTGTCTTGATGGACGATGCTCTCTTTTGGTGATAGACGAGGCTATCTTTAGTTGATAGACGAGGCTGTCTTTGAGATATGTCTTCAGTTGATAGACAAGACTGTCTTTGAGTTACAGACGAGGCTGTCTTCAGTTGACAGACGAGGTTGTCTTTGAATTATAGACGAGGCTATTTTAGTTGATGAAAGGGGTCTTCTTCTATTGATAGAAGAGGTCTTTTTTAACTGATGGACGAGGTCTTCCTCTGTTAATGGACGAGGTCTCTTTGTCTCCTATCGAGATTATGACGACCTTGATAGACGAGATCGCCAAGTAGACGAGGTGACTTGGAAACGCTTCTCTGAACTGATTCAATAGTCGAAATACTTTGAAGTTGTCTGGTGATCGTACTTCTGCCCCGTCGATACCGGCGATCTCTCTCTTTCCCTCTATACTCCTTGTCTTTTTTATTCGACCCTCCCCTCTTTAGTTCCTCTGTCATCCTATTTATACTGATCCTTGTTTGACTCGATCCCGTCACATCATGAACAGTGACGGGGTCCACGTGTTTTTCACCCGGTCGGATCTTGTTTGTCGGGTTTAGGCCCTTCTTTTGAGCCTTAATCATTTTCTTGTTGGGCCTCATAGTGGGTGTCAAACCATGGCCCAACAAATGTTGTCATAACAAATAATTGGTAGTGTCTGATAACTTTATGTCGAATTTAGTTTGTATTGAACATACCTAACATAGTTCAAATGTTTTGTTTGCGACAGCGCGATATTCAATTTCAGTTGAGAATTGCGCTACGCCTTTTTGTTTCTTAGATGACCATACGTTTATGTGGCGGTTAAGATATATGATATAATTGTTGAGACGTAATCAACTGCATCTTTGGCCCAGATGTGTAGATACATGTCTGGTCGAAAAATAGATTTCGGGGCATCATGCCATACATGCCCCTTCAAAGGGACCGATTACGAATCAAAAGTTGAAAGTCTCGGATTTGATGCTCAAGATGACAAATATATGGAATCAAGATTTAATTAGAGAAATCATTGAACCAACATATATCTCTCTCATCCTTAGTATCCGTCCCAATTTATCACAAACTAATGGATATTGATAACATTACACTAATTAAGTTCGGGCGTTACACAATTAAATCTAGTTATGACGCTCTTGTCTCACATGGTAGGGAAGGGAAACCAAACAAGGGTCCAGTTCCCATCAACTATTATTCTGAAGGAAATGGCATGGAAAATTCTAGCCCCTACCAAGATATTGCATTTTATATGCCAGGCTTTTCTTAGGAGAGTCTCAATCCACCGGTAATCCATCAGTATATTAACATGTACGAAGCTACATACAACACTAAGGGTGCACATGCACCCACAAGTTTTAAAAATTTTAGTTTAATTAATAGCTTAAAGTTAAAACACACTCATATTTTTTCATTAATTTCTTCTTAGTGCACCCACTTAAAATATATCATCCATTCGCCACTGAGTATATATATATATATATTAATTAAAGACGGATTAGCGATGAATTAAATATTAAAACTATAAATAAAATAATAATAAACATGTTATAAAACTAATATTTTAACTAAATATCAATAAATTATTCATAAAAATATCATTTAAATTCATATGAATTTATTAAATATTTTAATATTATTTAAAAGAAATTCTCAAAAATACTACAAAAGACTAGGTATATTCTAAAAATACTACACACTCCCAATAGTCTCAAAAATATTTTTTTCAAAAATGCCACAAAATAGTTTTGTTCTAAAAATACCACAAAATTTGAAATATCTTTAAAACTTCAAATTTAAATTCTAATACCCTAAAACCAAACCATACCCCCTTCAAATCTAAATTCTACACTCTATTTCGTGAATCCAAACCCAAAATTTTCAATTTTAAACCCTTAAAATTCATTTTTTATGTTTGTAGTATCTTTCGGTACATTTGGAAGTGTATGGTATTTTTGGAACTTTTGGGAGTGTGATATTTTTGAAATTTGAACTTCTTTTGATGGTATTTGAAGAAATTCTTCTTATTTAAATTCATAAAAAATCATATTAAGTCGAAGAATTATTTAACTTTTTGAATATTGTTCAAAAATCTTTTTTTTAATGATCCTGGTATCCGGAGCCCCGAATGACTTCGACTAGGTCCAAAGCGTCCGCAGTCGCCAAGGGTATCCATGAGGACCGTCGAAATTCACCCCATGTTAATTGACGGTGACCAAGATTTGAACTCATGTGGCGGAACTCACAGCTGTGATTCCTTTACCACCAGAGCTAAAAACCCCGGTTGTTCAAAAATCATTTAAATTCATAAAAATCACTTAATTTCATAAAAATAGTCTTATATAACATAAAAAACTAACACTTTTCAACAATCTAAGATTCCTAAAATCATAACGACCCTAGTCTAACACTCAATCATCGTAAATAAAAAAATCTAAGTATTCATAATTCTTACAATTTTAAACCTTAACAAAAGCTAGAACTAACAATTTCAAACTTAAATATAACTTACCTTGGATCTCGAAAGTCTAGGGAATTTCTTAGATCCATTTTGCCTTTTTTCCTTAGAGAGAATTTTAGGTTTCAGGGTTTTATCGAGAAAATGAATAAAAATGGACGAGTTTTTTTATATATCGGGAATAAATCTATCAGTAACCCGTAAGATTTTAGAAAAATTTAAGATGGCACCATTTATGAAAATAAATTAGAATTCAATTTGCCCTTTTCTTAGATATGTTGGTATTCTGTTAGTAATTCAACGGGTTTGCACGTTTTTTTATGGATCCATTTTTTATTGATTATCGATGGGTCACCAATATAATTCATGCGATTTCATCATTAATCCGTGAGTAATCTGAAAAACGTGGTTTGAGTTTTGGATAGTTCAATATATTAACCTCAATTTCTATTGGAAACGTGTTCATAATAATGTAAATAATGATTTTAAAATGAGTTTCATAAGGATTAAAAAAACATGAGTTTTCAGTAATATGAAATCATCTAGATACAAACATATAGTAAACATATATTATAAGTTAACAAACACTTTTAGTTGAAACACATAATCTTTTGAAATTTGATTAAAAAAAAATTTATGTAATTTTAGATTTCAAATGTTTAACACACTAATGATATGATGTGTTATATAGTATATTAATAATTTAAATTATTATTTTGGGGGTTTAGGCTTTAGGGATTATGGATTAAGGTTTAGGGTTTGAAGATTTGTAAGTATTTACAGTTTAAGGTTATAAAACAACAACATATCATTGGTAAATAATAGTTTCTTAACATAATTGATGCAATTTTAGTACAACTTACTGTAAAATAACGAACACTTTCGGTTGAAACATATAATTTTAATTTTTTATAGTTTAGGTTATGTAGTAATGCATATTAATGATATTAAATGTTTATGGTAGTATACTGGAAGTTTATAGGGCGTAATCTTAGTATAATAAAATTATTTTATTTAATAAATCATTTTCAAATTATTAAAATTTTCTTACAAAACCAAGATATGAATCTTTAATTAATATTTAAATTTTAATATATTTTTATATTTATGTTATTTAATGAATATTTATGTTAAATTTATGAAGGTTTAAATAATATTTTAGATTTAAAAAATCTGGATAAATTTGTTAGTATTCTATCGCCTATCGGTATTATTAATGGATTACCAACTGATAGAATTTAATTAATAATGGAATTTTATTTTTTAAATTTATTTTAATTTTTATATTTCACCAATCTAACATCAAAATTAAAAATTATTTCCAAAATATTAAAAATTTGAATAATATTGATGGATTTCATATGAATTAATCTGTCAGAAAAATTATATATGTCGACTTTCCGTAAAAAAAAAAACCGACAGACTATTGACGGATTTTCCAAAAACAATTTTGATAAAAGATCTATCATAATTATGTCGGTAATTTTTATCATTTTCATATTGTTTTTCTTATAGTGAACTAGATTAGGATCTGCGTGATACGCGGGTAAATATGTTATTTATATTCAAACAGTATAACTCGTGTGGTTATATATTTTAATCGATATTAAAATTAAATTTTAGTTATTATTAGATTTTTGTAAATCATAATTATAAGTATCCATCATTGAATTTGATTATCAAAATTATGAAAAGTAGTTATCTATTGATTTGAAAAACATATATATGTATAATATGATTAACTAAAATGAAACGTTAAAAATGAATAAGCAATTTCATTTGAAAAATATATTGATCTATGACAGTGAATTTGTGTTATATTTTTAATAGTTCTCTCATAAATAAACATGATAATAAATGTTAAGATGTGTTAAATTTTAAATTTGAACAGACCAAGTTGATATAACAACATAAATTTTAATATACAGTAACAAATAATTACCTAAATAATTAATACTAATATAATAATCATTATAATATTCGCTATCATTAAATAAATATCAACATATGTTACGGTTTAATAGTTTTAAACAAAGATAAAGCAGTATATACTTACTTACTCTTCAAGTTTTATACTATTATTAATCTTCTTACATTCCATAAATTTAATTTTATAATTTATATTTATTTATTTTTATCTCGGATTTTCTTTTTGAAAATCGTTAAAGTTAATATTAATATATTGTGGATTTTAATCTTAAACTATAAATTATAGATATACATATCTTTACTCTTAAAATTTTATATTTGTAACTTTTATAGATGTATGTTTTTGTTATTTTAATAGTCTGATTTATTTTTAAATTCTAAAATAAATATTTTTTTCTTATATTAGTATGCTTGTTATTACGTAGTTTCTATTTTAAAAAATGCATATACTTATTCTATTATCTTAGAAAAGTAATAAATTAACAATAAAAAGTTTTCATTATTTTAAAATATAGCGTTGACACATGTCATAATCTGATAATCTTAATTAACAATCATACATATCATGATCGTATTAATTATAATTTTATTTACATATCGCATTCACAGTGCTGGTCCAAGGTTTTTAGATGCCCTACACAAATACGAAAAAATGTGCCCTTTATATATGTCAATTTTTTTAATAAACTAACATAATGGTTCGTTATGATTCAAAGATTAAAATGATAAAAAATATTTAACTAAGATATATTAAAATTGGTTTACCATCTTATGACCTCTAATGAATATTATTTCTACAAAAAATCTATAATTTATGATATAAATTTTTAAAAATTTCAACAAAACCTCCTTTATTTCAACATAAAAATCCTCTTATTTCAAAGAAAATGCCCATTTATTTTAAGGAAAATGCTCATTTATCTCATCGAAAATATACTCTATATGTTGGTGTCCTGATCGGTAGCTTCAGTTACTTATGCTCTAAACCGGCCCTGCGCATTCATATAATTATAATTTTACTTATATGTCGCATTCACATAAAATGCATTACGATTTATATAATAAGATATTCCACATCAAAAACCTAAAAATATAAATAACTAATAGATGATACTAGTTAATTCACTCCTTATCAATTAATTTTAAATGGTAAACTCACTACACAAGACGTTGGAGAGGATAATCGTTCGAATTTAAGACTTAAGTATCTCCCACTAGAACAAACACCCAATCAGACATTCTTATATCAAATTTTGGAGAAGTCAAATGTTGTGAACTAAGTAATCCACATCATCAAGTTGGATATCGGGACCATATATAATGATGAAATAGTGACTAAAATACAAATTACAATTTGATTATTATAGAAAAGCATATATATGGCCGCGACATTAAAATAAAATATAGCTGGTGTCTCTGTACTCTTTTAATTTTCCTCTCTCCACCACGAAATTCTCATTTCCTAAATATGGCAACAAGCGTACATACCTAATATTATTCGTGATATTTTCCACTAAATTGCAAGATAACTCGTGTATGGTGTGACTGGTGTCTATATTATCTTCTAGATTTTGATGTTATTATGACGAAAGTTTGTATTAGTTTGTATTTTCAGATATGACGACTCCCCAATTAATGTTTCTAGTACCTCTCTGATATTTTCGCCTATACAATAGTGTTGGAACTCATTTTTGACAAAGTGGTTTTTGTCAAAATTGAAGTAAATTTGAA
>OVBE01012094.1:0-13662 GCA_900406425.1 Iberis pinnata
AATCCTTCATCTGATATATATGTAAAACCACTTTCTCCGTTATAAGGAGACTCATGAAGAGGTAAACCGCAATCCACATTGATGGTCCTAATAAGATAATACGTAAAATTTGAAACACATTTATATTTCAAATAAATATTTTTTATATTTATATGTGGTCAAAAATTATTTCTTTTATACGTTTTTTAATATTTTAGATGTTGCATAAAATTTTGTACTCGACAACGTTAAATTAATCAATGACCACGTTTGATCCAAAATAACATTTAAAAAATATCTACATTCAGAAAAAAAAAAACAATACCGTTGAAGAAATAACAATTTTGTATACGTACTTGTTGGATCTTGAGCTTGAACAAGATGGAGCATCAACACAAAAGTGGCAATAAACACAAAATATCTCTCCATTTTTCTTCTCACTGACCAAGAGTGAGGGGTTTGTGTAGGTAACTAGCTATGGATATGATTATTTATATGAGCCAATTCTCAAAAGTCTTTAAGTCATCTCCTTTATTTATAAAAATTAATGAAATGAGTACTTAGATAACTGAAAAATTTTTGCAAGAGAGAAACATCAACCATGCTTTGTTTTGCAAAAGGTTTCATGAAAACAAAGGCAAAATAGGTGAAAAAGCTTTGGAAGCGTTGAAGAAAACTTCATTTGGTGTTTTATTGAAATTGACGACATGACTAGTAATATATTCTCATCCTCCATAGTCCGTTCATTTTTTGCCATCAGTTATCAGTGAAGAATAGACACGAATGGTCTACAATTAACAGCAGGCCACTTAGATTTTCTCTCGACGAGTTTGTAGAGATAACATGGCTTAATTGTGAGCCATTTGACCCATTACACGAATGTGATATTGATCGTTGTTGGTTTTGGCACAAAATGGAAAAAGCAGATAGGAAAGTTCCAACCTAGACGAGATAGATGTGATCTTATCACATGTAAACCCCAAGAAATGGAATCTTTGGGAATGAATGATCTTGGCTAGGTTATGTTGCATACATGTTTTCATATGTGGCATTCATTCAGGTTCAAGGATCTCATTTAGGCTTACAAAGAGAGTATTTGATCAAGATAATTTTGACAAGTGTTCGTGGAGTAGAGAAGCTTTCACCGATTTGGTAGATTTCATAAAGAGTACCAACTTCGAGAACTCGGCTCAAACTGTTCAAATGTTGATACATGCATTTTACATATGGATGTTAAATTTCGTCCCTAGTTTAGGGATGTTGGCAGGAAAGCAAAGAGAGGTCATTGAAGGACCATCTCTTTTCCATTAGCAGGGTTCGTGTCTACAGTTTAGGTTTGAAGACTTCATAGCCGAAGAGATACAAAATCACAAAGAGGTATGTTTTCATTTAAAAATTTGTTTCATTGTAGATCTATTATATTTCTATTGCAGTTTTCTATTTCTATTTGTTTCCAATTCCAGTTTTTATTTTCTATTGCAGATTTTTTTTTTTTGCAGATTTTTTTAATATTGCAAATTTCTTTGGCGGATTAAATTTCTATCGCAGTGTTTTGTTTTCTATAGCAGATTTGTTTTCGCATATATCTACTGCAGTTTTTTGTTTTCTCTTGCAAATTTTTTTTCGCATGTTTGTTTTATATTGCAATTTTTTATTTTCTATTGCAGATTTTTTCGCATATTTTTTATATTTTTTTTTTTCTTTTCTATTGCATATATAAATTATAGATTTTCTTTATTGCAGATTTGTTTTATATTGTAGTGTTTGTGAAGCATTTGATTTTTATGTAGTATGATGGTTGACTACCATTATTCATTTTGTATTATAGGTTTGTGTCAAACATATGATCTCGGTCACCCCAGACCCGATGTATACTATTTGGCCTGACAATGATCTCCAAGTTGATCCTAACCTTGATAAGTTGATTCAAGATCTCATGAATGATGCCTTGGTCCCAAACCAATGGCCTCTGTTGAAATTAATAATTCTTAGATTGTGTTGGTTGACGAGGGAGAAAAAAGAGGAAGGTTAAAGAGAGTAAAAAAAGGAGAGAAGGTTAAAGAAGAAGGTCCTTCAAAGGTTACTATTGGCGACGCACTAACGGAGTTGGTGCAGTCGCTGGCGACCTTAGTTGGAAAGATGGAAGCATATATGAACAATCTTTACACAACTTTGGAAGGCAAGATTGATGCATTAGAAGCTGAAATGTGGAACTTGAAGGAGGGTAGAGGAAGATCTACTGAACCAGTAGATGAGGAAGTCGTGACGCTGACTAGTGACAAACACAAGTTTTCTGAACCCTATGTCTCAAACCCACTGATGTCATTGTAGTATTTGTGAGTCAATTCAAATCAAGGGTAATTTATACACTAAAAATATGAGAATCATGTTTAGTCTGAACCAAATAATATGATTTGTTTAAAGCTAACATCCTAATAAGTTTAAAACATAAAAGTCAACTAAAAAGTCAAAGATATAAAAGGTCACCAAATTAAGCAAAAGTTAACTAAAAATTAAGATTAAAATAACAATTAAAAAGGCTAAACAAATGGGTCAAAGCCAATGATTTAGATGATCAAGTGAAGTTCTATGATGCTCAATACAATCAACAATGCTAATCCTTGGTCTAAAATTCCCAATACTGATTAATCCACTTACATGGAAAAAATCTCTTTCCTAATCATGGAATTAAAAAAATTCTTTGCTAATTACATAAAAAGAAAGCATTAAGCTCCAATTCATTCAACAACTAAACTAACTAACACAAGTTTTTGGCTACACATCATTTAGCATTCAAATTATTCATTCGAGCATTTTCACAAACACATTCCGGGCATGAAATTGCCTATGATCTAGAAATGAATGATCAAGTCAAATCTAGCATTAAGAACATTAAATGGATGAAAACTTAAGATATCTAAGCCCTAAGCATCACATTCCATCACCTCATCACCCTCATCTGCCTAACTCATTTTTCTAAGAATAACTACTCACTAATCATGGAAGAATTATCAAATCCCATGAAGAAAATATGTTTGATCATGATTAGTAACAAGAAACAGGCAAGAAATCAAAGATAAACTAGAAATAGAACTAAGGCAAAGATTCAAATTTTACACCAAATTGGAAATAAGAACATAAGTAGAATAAAAATTTGCTCCTCATTAGGTCTAAAACACTTATATAATAGTCTCTAAGTGGTATTGGGTTAACCTTAAAACATATGTGTTAAGCCAATTGAAATTGGGTAAAAACTTAAGGAAGTGTTGACTTTTTAGGAACTTTGACTTGGTACTGGTTTGAGTAAACCGATACGCCTCTCCGGTATTCTTATGTTCTTGTCATAGCTGTTTGCATAAACCGCTGCAACTCCCTGCTATTTTTCCCTGGAATTTTTTCTCCTCCATAATGGTTTATTAAACTGCTGCCTTTCGTTGTTATGAACATACCGGTCAAAGTACGCCGCTATGAAAGTCTTCTTCAGTCTCTTCTATGCCTTCCTTTGGAGCTAATTCACCTCTCTTAAAATTATGTTCGCCTTTAACACCTTAGATATAAGTATGACATGCAAATGCAACCTATATATATATAAATGCAATTGAATCTACCTAAAATGAAGATGAAATAAGAGCTAAATGCATTAAAAACACAACATATCAACTCCCAAACACTTATCCTCTGCTTGTCCTCAAGTAAGACACAAAGGTAAATTAGAAAGAGAGGTTTGAAAATGAGAACTCATAACCAAAACTTGAATGTAATTCTTCTAGTGTATCATCCTAAAAACTAGTAAAATGATGATGCATGGATCACAATTGCTCAATGTACTTCTACATGCTCATTACAAGAACCAAATTTTAGCAATCAAAGCGAAGCATTTTCAAGCCATCTTATTCACCAATCCCCTACATTCAGTTGATCATTCAAGTGCATTCTCACTTATGGAAAGGAAATCTAATCCATTTGGTTTGGTTTTAGGGCTTTTTAGATGTTTGAAAAGGTTTCACACATTTTGAAATGGTTTCTCTCAAAATAAAAATGCAAAACATTAGGCAAAATCAAGGTAGAGGGAAACAATTTATTCATAAAAGGTTTTCACTTTATCTACTGCTATACCCAAATCCCTTTTATGTTCCTATTCTATCTCATGTTTCACATTCTTTTTCACTTAGAACCCAAACCACAAAGTCTTCATTTCTTTTCAAACTCTTTCTACCCAAAACATTAGCCTTTTTCATTTGATTTCCAAACTATTAAGAGCATTATTGTTTCTTTTATTCCCTTACAATTTTGCATTTAGTCTTCATTTTTTCCTTTTAGTCATAATTTTTTCTTCTTTTTTAATATTATTAACTATCTAGGTAGGATTAGACCTTCTCTCATTCTTTTATTTTTCAAACCGGCATCTTTGATACTCCTAGAGTTTCTTTTACTTAGGCTTATTTCAATGCTCTTTTCAACACTACCACACTTTTTTATACGATTCCCTCAAACTTATACTCTATTCTAAATATTCTCCCACCTAAGCATATTAACCTTAAAATAAGGCTAACTCTAAGAGGCTATTTCCTTGTCGTTCCACTTCTATTACACGAGTTTTTGCCCATGTATGCATTTTCTGAAAAAGGCCTCGCAATAAAGAACAATGAGGGCTTTTAAAGAAAGGTATTTGGATTAACAAGAGTGATAAGAATTAGACAAAGATAATCCAGATGCTAAGTGTTTTACCACGGTTAAGCATTTTAAATCCATAAGTAAGAGAATTAGATTCAATTAAGTTGAAATATTCATGGAATTGGTTTCAATTCAAAAAAGATTCAACAAACACTATGAAACATCAAGTAGTCAATTCCAAGCATGGATTTTCCAAATCTTAAAAATGGTTCAAGCATCATGCTACTATTAGCTAGGGTACTACAATTCAAGCAAAACATCAAGATTCAAAAAGCAATCCAATGATTGTTCCCTATGAAAATGCAACCTATATGAGGTTAGGCTCAACCTAAGATAAACATAAGATGAAACTAGATGCAATATTTGTAAATTTTTTTTGAAAATTTTTTATTTTTATGGATTTTTGTAAACCTTAACTATTCACAATGTAAATGTATGATAAGATCAAAAATAAAAATAGGTTATATATGGTTCTCCCCCAAACTTAATTCAACCTGTCCCTTGTGTGAAAAAGAGTTTAGAGAAAGGATCAGAAATAAGAGAGGATGTACCTCAATCATCTCGGGTGTGGGAGCTAGATGAATCCTCGTCTATTGAGAGGCTGGATATATTTTCAGAGCATGATTCTAAGGATGCTACTTTGGAGATAACTTCCATCATGTATGAGGATTGATGGTGGAGCGACATGTTCTCTCTTCTCTTGAAATTTGTCCGCCTACTATTTGGGAGTAGGATGATTGCTTTCATATTGCTTGTCGCTTTGAACTTATAGCGGAATCGATCATCCATCTTTCCTACCAAAAATTGGATTTCTGTCAAGTAGTCGTAATCCATAAATCTTGGCGTCCAAGAATTTCTACCGAGTTGGTCATGACTATGTTGAAGGATTGTTGTAATACACCCTCTTATGCTTAGTTGAGGTGCCATCCTCTCTTGTGATATTCAGCTTAGACCCTTGAACTTTAATTATTGCTTGAGAAATATATTAAAAGTGCAAGGGTGTAAGTTCAAAGATGTAGGGGAATAGAGTTCCGTCTTGCAAAGTATTGAAAATGTGCTAGTGAATGCCCAAACGTAAGAAGTTCATCTCCTCGGCCAAGATATTGCTAGTGTCCTGCCTAGTGAAGATCGAGTTAGCAGTGATTTGGTGCACCTATCTTATGGCCAGGTGGAAAATGCATGAACTTTTGGTTCTCCCTGCCTTAAACTTCTTTGACCTTATTACGTCCCAAATAAGCTTGATCTCAATCTGATTATCTTGAAACGTGTCAGGTTGGAATCTCTTAACTTGGAACCCATTAATAGTTCTGAACCACTCGAAAGGGACCTTGCGAGCCTTCCCCTTCAAATCGATGAATGTTATGAACCCTCCTCCATTTTCGTCGCCTTTTCGTCCTTTAGAGTAGAATATTTCTAGCGAGGCTAGGAACATGCATGTCAGCCATTGGTGAGAAAAAATTCCATTGTAAGCATGTTTGAAAGCCCCATGTATCCCAATATATCTTTGACTATTTTTAGAATTCCAAGATTATCCAAAGTCGCTGCATCTGGGAATGTTGATTCTACGAAATCAACTTGCATAGACGTCCTGTATATATCCTCGACTAAAGTATACCAAATTGAGGTTCAATCGTTCATAATTATAACAATCCATCTAAAAACCAATGACTTTCAAAAGTAAAGAGACAATAATCCACCATAAATTTAAGAAAACTCGATGTTCATTTTTGGGTGAATAGTGACTAATTAAAATTTTGGGCTTAGAGGCATACCTTAGCTTGAATTATAGGAATTGTAGCAGGAATTAGTCTATGAGCTTTAGAAATCCGAAATGTAGCAAGAAAAAATGTTGAAATCAGTTGAGATATGAGTGAGAAATCAAAATTTTGAGAAACCTTGATGGTGAAAGTGTAGAAATCATGGTAGAGGGCATAGAATGGAAGAGAAAGGCTTCAAATTCGGGTCAAAATCAGGTTATATTTGGTAAAAATTGGGTAAAATCGGATAAAATCGGTTAAATTCCAAAAAATAAAAAATGCTTACCCTATACCGGTTTGAGTAAACCAGTACGCTTCCCGCTGTTAGAGGTGCATCTCCATAACGGTGAGAAAAATCGCTGCCTTTGGCTGGTATTTGCCCCTTGAAAATTATTGTTGTAGTAGGGGTTTGACTAAACCGCTACCGCTCCCTGGTACTGGTCATTTTTTCTTTAAAAACACATCAAACTTGCACAAATTAGTTCTCCAACATCTCCAAAGTTCAAGATACCCAAAATCATACCAAAACACATTCAACAGAAAAGAAAAGATTTGAATTTAAAAGATATGTACAAATGATATGCATGTGATTCTCTGCCAAGTAGGATTGTTTTAAGTCTCTAAACTTGACTTCATGTCCGAGTGCTAGTAACCCTGAGACGGTTCTCCTAAGAGAATCGAGGTTCTTTCACTAGGCTTCCCTCCTAGACTTATCAAACCGCCCTTTTCCGGTGGGACTTCTTGATTGTCCACTTCAAACTCCTTGAATAGTTCTCCTTCCAGCATGATTGCTTTGTCGGGTAGAATCTCCTTGATTGTGAAATTCCTTTTGACAATATTTGAGCTTTGGATTGAGTGGAAACACTTAATCATTCCACTTTTGGTACATCGTTGGACATTTGGGCTTAAAACAACCTTTCTTATGATCTTCAATAGTTCCCAAATCAAGCGTCTTGACATCTCCTAAAGTCGCCTCATGGTTCAAAATTTGGGTTACATGCTCAATCACATCTTCCTCCATGGAGTCCCCTCTTGAGTAACCATCCTCATAAGTTCCCTTATTCAATTTCTTGATAGAGAACATTTGACCTTGAATTGTGGGTTTCTTCATGTTCTCCCTAATAGGCTATGAATTTTAATAATAAATCTACATTATAGAGAACATATATAAGTAGTATAGCTAGGGTCGAATTCCACAAGGATCAGATAGCATGACTTTCAGTTTTATATTAAATCAAGCTAAGACAATAAAAAATAATGGTTTTAACTAATTTATAAGCAATAAGAATAAACTAAAACAAATTTAAATCAATAAACTAAAGCGTCAGGCGTAAGAGAATTCCACAGGTATTCAGGTTTGAAGCTCAGGTTTACATGCATGATTTGATAATGAGAATAATTATCAACATGAAAGACATAATTAGTTTAATCTCCTATCAGAGTATTAAGGCCTATGTTCAAATCATCATATATAAACTCTCGCATGTCTAATAATTCAATCAAGCATTAAGTTCAGATTCAATTTGTCGTAGACATTCAACACAACACTCTCGACTAGATTAGATCCCTAAACCAAACGTCTTTTCCTTTAGTAATGTAAAATCAATGAATTAGTTAGCTACTCTAATTCATGTATTAAGAACAAATCTATATTAAGAACCTAACAAATTTGAATCCATTATGTTAAACCCTAATAACAAACCTGGTTTCCCTGGGAAACCCCTAAAACCTAATAAGGTGACTACTCAGACATGGCTAAGCAATCAATAAACATAGAAGAAGAAAGAATATTAAAAAACCAAATCAAATTAATAAAAGTAAAAAATTTCAAAATTCTTCTCCAGAATATAGGGTAGCTATTCGTCTCTCAAAGCTCTAAAATCTTACGTGCGCATAAAAAAAAAACTAAGCATAAGGATTTTATACAAAAAAGGGAAAATAAAATAAAGCCAAATAAGGAAAATTTTTGATACGTCTTGAGGGCATAAATATAATTTTTCTACAAAATCTTCAAACTTTCTCTGCTAAAGGGATTGATCGATCCAAGCATGGATCGATCGATATGATTTTACATAAGTTTCCAAGAGCTTTGGATCGATCGATCCTTACTTTGATTGATCGATCTCTTTCTACGTGCTTCATAGATCGGCCATTCTTTAGTCGGGATTGATCCGTCCATCTTTGTTTTGTCCGTTTGCACCTGAAATCTTCTGAAACCCATCATTTTTGCTCCAGAACGTCCCAAACACCTAGAAACCTGAAAATATGCCAAATATCCATGTTAAACACTCGGATGATGCAAAATAGCAAGTATAAATACCCATTATAAGGCATTGAAACCGAGTAATATCAACTTCCCCAGACTTAGATTTTTGTTTGTCCTCAAGTAAAGCAAAAAACCATATCTAAAGAAGAGGTTTGAAACCGGACCATACAAGAACTCTTAAAATCTCAACAACCCCAAGTCCATACATCAAAAACTAAAAGACACTAACCCTAGACATCCACTGCAAATAGATTATTTACCGCCACCAAACTAATGACATGCTTTCTACTCTAAATCCCAAATCAATCAACCATCAAATCATTTCAACTACCTCTCTAAATTTAGTTTAGTACAGTTAAGTTCATTCTTACTTATGGGGTATCGATCAACTACCTATGGATAGAACAGATACCGACATGAAAGATTGGCGAACTGAGATCCTCAACTACTTACTCACAGGCGCCGTCCCAAGAGACAAATGGAAGGCACGTCGACCCAAAGCGTAAAGCGCGAACTACACTATAATTAACCAAACCCTGTACCGAAAAAGAGTGCACATAATACTCCTAACCTGTATCAACAAAGCCGAAGCGATCAAGATCATGGTCGAAGCTCACAACAACACCGGTGGAAACCACTCAGGAGAGCGATCTCTTGCACTAAGAATCAGAAGTCATGGGCATTACTGGCCCACCATGTCAACCGATTGTCACAATTATGCTCAAAGATGCGAGCAATGCCAACGACATGCTCCACTCAACAACCCACCCACAGAGCTGCTCCGATCGGTAGTCACCCTATATCCATTTATGCGCTGGGGGATGGACATCGTTGGCCCCTTCCCTGAATCCAGGAAGAAGAGATACCTTTTTATCATGACTAACTACTTCACCAAATGGGTTGAAGCAGAAGCCTATTACAAGATACCAGCTGAAGAGGTGCGAAGCTTCGTCTGGAGAAACATCATTTGTCGGCACGGATTACTATACGAGATCGTCACATACAACGACACAATTTTCTCCTCCAAAGTCATCGTCAACTTCTGCGCGCTCTAAAAGATAACTTTGGTCCAAGCCACACCTCGTTACCCTCAAAGCAACAGACAGGTCGAGGATATAAACAAGTCCATAGTAGACGGCCTGAAGAAGCGCCTCGAACGAAAGAAATGACTCTGGGCGGTTGAGCTCCATGGTGTCCTATGGTCCTACCGAACTATGCCGCGATAGTCAATGAACTGTACCCTGTTTTGTCTATCACACTGGATCGAGGCCCTTGTTCCGGGAAAAGTTAACGTCAGCATTGTCCGCAGAGCCATCATGCCTGGCAACGTTCACGTCAATCATGAGTTCTTGCAGCATCACCTTGATGACCTCGAAGAAGAACGACATAAGGCCTTGCTACGTATACAAAATTACTAGTCCGCGGCAGGTTGGTATTACAACAGGCATGTTAAAACTTGGCGGTTCGTAGAAGGCGACCTCGTCCTTCGTGAAACCATCCAGAACACTACCGAGCAGAAAGCAGACAAGCTCGACGCAAGATGGGAAGGTCCATACCAAGTTTCCTAAGTCGTTAAAGATGAAGTCTACGAACTGATGACAATGGCATGCAAACTAACTCCTCACTCTTGGAACGCCAGAAAACTGAAGAAATTTTATTTCTAAAAAAAGACAAAAAGAGAGAACTACGGATGACTTGATCCCGACATGTGGATACGTAGGCACCCTCAACGAGGTTCAGGTGTCCCGCCCACAAAAAGAGGGGGGGGTGCTCTTCATTCGAATGAATGAACATCTTCTTACCACAATTCTGAAATTAGTCAACGCGATACGGATCGAGGGTTAGCTCGGCTCTCCAGTCGAACCTCGCCTAAACATGTTTGGAAATAAAAAATAAACAAAAGCCATGAAAACGCACCAAGATCCCGGCCTGACTCTGTTTCTAGAGAACATATAATCTCAAAACACAAAAGTCGAGCTTTGAGTTACATATATCCTGAAAACTAAAGCAAGAAATCATTCTTTACACGTTTACTCCAAGAGATATATTGTTCAAGTAATAATTTACTTGTTTCCTCACTAATGAAGTGAATCTTTACACCCAACTCAAAGCTAGTTGTGATGTTAAAGTATACATAAAATAAACTGAACATAAGTCCTAGCACCCTGCTACTTAGTACAACAAAACCCATGAAACTTCAAAGATGGGAGAGTGTCTCTGGAATACAGATACTCTTCAGACGATAATCCGAGTACACACGTCCGCATAACGAACACTCCCTCAACAAATACTGAACGCGCATAACTCAGGTCATGGAACGAACTCGTAAAGGAGATCAGCGTTCCATATGTCATCATCGTTACTAGGTAGTGCACATAAAAGAATACACACAAAAACGTAATGGAAAATTAGAAATTGAATTCCATAACTGTTTTAAACAACAGAGTAATTTTTACAAGGTCTTAAACGACCTCTTCCCACGCAAGGGGACAAATGTTCAAAAAAAAAAAAGAAAGAAAGAGAGAGGAAGGAACATGGCTTCACTCGTCTACAACGATTGTCCTTTCCACCACCTCTTTTGCAGCAGCATCGCCTCCCCCACGTGCCGCGTCAGTTTATGCTATCGGGGGATGATAATAGGATTTTGAGGTCCTAAGGGTATCAATCACCCATCGTTGTAGTATAGATGGGTTTGTCTATCCATAATGGGAGTGTACTAAGCAATCTGGATGTATTGGATGCCTTAAAGTCAAGCTAAATGTAAAAAGGGGTTTTGTTGCTAAAAGGTCCTAAATGAAAATGAACATAAAAAGCATAAAACAGAAAGAAGCAGAAAACACTTTAGATGCAAAACAGAGTAAAAGCAAGAGAGGGTAAAATTGCAATCAATGTAAAGCAGTTCATGAGGACAAATGGTAGCTGACTTGACAATCCATCTTGGGCTACCTAAGTACCTAACATACCTCAAACAATGAGCTGACCCCTAGACAGTAGCTATACATAAAATCAATTCCAATTCCTTGGCAACCAATCTCAAGCAAAGCAATCACAGACTCAACTGCCGTCATAGACGGTGACTACCTAGCAGGCATTAACCACTACTACTCTAGTTAACTCGTTTCCCACATCTATTAACAGAGAAGGGGAAACGAATGTTTGAAACTCCCTCGGGCTTAACAGCGGGTCTTCGTCTGTTCCGGGTAGAAGTACAATCAGCATTAAGCTGAGGAGGAACAAAAAGGATCTAAGAAAAATTAACTTAGGTACCTAAGAAAACCTGGAACATCAACCCTAATCTACCCCCATCCTCAGTAACTTGGATTACTACTCACTACTCATGGGAGTATGTATAAGCAGCTGAAATAGCAAGCACAACTTCAAACCTAAACATGCATATCTAAGAAGAACAGCAAGAACACAACCCATAAATGAAGAACAACAATAAACAGTAAACTAAAACTGAAGGTTAAAGCTTAAAACGAAAATAGAGATGCACAAACTAAAGAACAACGTAAGGCTAAGAAAGAAATCAAAGTAAAAACAGTAGATTAACTTAAAACTCAAAAGAATTCTGGTTTTTACACCAAGAACATGAAGGAAAAACTAAAGAAATTAAAACCTAAGACAAAACCTAAAAAGGAAAGAAAAATTAAAGCTTTTGCAAATGGGGGCGAATTAGGGCTTTATAGTGTTCAAAGAAAAGCCCTAATTCGCACTAAAGACAAAATGCTAATCATTGTCTTGGATCTTGGGCCTTGAATCAGGTGGTATCCGAATTTGAGTTGGTCAGGTCAGAGCGTGTTTGACTTCGAGTTGGTGAGTGCGCGATCGATCCAAGCTGAAGAAGATGCTTGCATGGGATTGATCCAACTGGATGCGTCCAAAGTGTGTTTGAGGTTGGGATCAATCCCGACATTAAGTGCATGAGATCGATCCGGACCTAGGTGGGATCGATCTCGTCTGTTCTCTTCTTTGTCCTGCTTCGACTTTGTGCACTTCCTTAGCTTCGTTCGAGACTTCACAAACTTCGTTGAAAGAGAGAGGTGGAGATCGATCCAAGAAAGAGCTGAGATCGATCTGAAGTGGCTGCGAGATCGATCTGGTAAGTGTTGGGATCGATCCTGAAAGTGCTGAGTTGGGATCGATCCTTCTTCGACGCAGAAGTGGGTGAGATCGATCCTGCATAGTGTTGAGATCGATCCTACCTTGGTTCTAAGGTAAATCTAGTCCATTCCATGCTGAGTGCTGCTCCATTTAACATTAAGTGCTGCGTTTTTGAAATCTCACAAATCCTTCCCGAAAACTCCTGAAAGTCCTGAAAAATCTCCAAAATGCATACATATGAAAATTCTAATGCAAAAGTCCTAAAAATCCTAAACTTAACGAAATCAACCATAAATGTGATGAATGCACGCTTTTAGACCTTAGAAATGATGCTAATTGATATGTAAAATCGATGAAAATTCAGAGTCATCAACTCCCCCAAAATAAATCCTTCCTTGCCCTCAAGAAAGTAATTCAGAATTTTGGGAGTGAGGTTTGAAAGTGGGAACTCATAACCAAAATATGTTGCAAACATAGGTAATGTTAATGTCCTGGTTAATAGTTCTAGAATGCAATCCTAAGTACATCCTACTTAAAAACGATAGCCATACTTATCAAATTTCGTCATAGACCAATTCCAACTTCTATAATGCATTCAAATCCGTTTGTCCCTTTAACATTCATTAATCAGGAAACATGGATCAAGTTATGTGCCTTCAATGAACTCATTTGGTCAAGGACATGTTAAGGAGTAAAAATGACCCCTTCATGTAGTGGTTAGTAATTCAAAACAAGGGTTCTCTTAAAAAGGGAATGAGCTTTAGCAAAAGGCTAAAGGTAAGAACACTTAGATGCATACAGAAATAAGACCTCATCTACCAAACTCTAATGAAACCTAAGTTTCCTAATTCTACCCAGAGATGCGTCCTAGTTCTACCTTTT
>OVBE01012095.1:0-13661 GCA_900406425.1 Iberis pinnata
GCCGACCTGGGGGGGACTAACTGTTGATACCAGGTTTAGCACCTGCTCTAAAAAGCCTATTTCGACACAAGGCCCAGCTAGGCACCGACGTGGAGAAGAAGATGGACCCGGGAAGACAGAAGCTAAAAGGGCCGACCTGACGAGTTGGGCCGTACAAATCGCGGCCCATTAGGTTAAAGACATGTAATTAGGGTTTTAAGCATGTATTTTCACTATAAATACCCATGTAATCATTCTAAAACGATATATGAAATTCTTCAGAGCTTTTGCCCACATAATCTAAGACCTAAACCTAATTTTAAGTCTTGATTCAACACTTTTCCTAAAAAGATCAATTGGAGAACCACAGAGAAGCTTCAGCTGATTCACTATGACTTATGTGGACCAATTACGCCATCATACAACAGTGGAAAGAGGTACTTAATCAGTTTCATTGATGATTTCTCTAGAAAGACTTGGATTTACTTCATTCAAGAAAAATCAGAAGCTTACAACACTTTCGAAGTGTTTAAGACTCTTGTGGAAAAGCAAATTGGATTGTTTATCAAGGCTTTGAGGACAGACAGGGGTGGAGAATACAACTCAAATGAATTCAAGTTGTATTGTGGTGAACAGGGAATCATGAGACAACTAACTACTGCATGCACACCACAGCAGAATGGTGTTGTTGGAATGCAAGAATCGAACCATAATGAATATAGTGAGAGTTGTTTTATCAGAGAAAGAGGTACCAAAAACGTTCTAGCCAGATGCAGTGAAGTGGGTGAATCACATCTTGAAACAAATCTCCCACACTAGTTGTGAAAGATAAAACACCTGAAGAAGCTTGGAGTGGATTGAAACCATCAGTTGAACACTTAGGAATGTTTGGATGCATAGGAATATGTTCACATCCCTGATGCCAAAAGGAAAAAGCTAGACAAAAAAAGTGTGAAGTGTGTACTATTAGGATACAGTACTGAATCTAAGGCTTTCAATATGTTTGATCCAATGGAAAAAAGGATTCACATCAGCCGAGATATAGTCTTTGAATAAGACAAGAAGTAGAAATGGACACATACTGAGAAAGTTGAGCTAAAATGGGATGAAGATGTTGATTTTCAAGAAGCTGAAGAAGTAGAAGAAGCGCCACAATGTTGAACCAGTTCAGATAGAAGAAGAACATGGAGGAAATGCTGAACACCAACCAAAAGCAGATATTCAGACTAATGCAGACACTCAGATTGGTGGTTCTTCTTCTATTCAGTTACCAATTCAACCCATTTCTTCAAGCTCACTATCAAGAAGAACAAGAAAACCTCTTGTTTGGGTAGCTGACTATGTACTTGAAACAAACACAGAAGAAGAAGCACATATGGTAAGAATTGAAGATCTTGACACTGACAGCATCAATATATCATTCATGGTAATCAGTGATCCCATAAGTTTTCAAGAAGCATCAACAGACCAGAAATGGAAACATGTTATGGATGTTGAGATTCAATCAATAGAGAAGAATGAAACTTGGTCCTTAAGAACACTTCCAGAAGGAGCTAAGGCCATAGGTGTAAAGTGGATTTACAAGACCAAGCTAAATGAACTAGGACAAGTTGACAAATACAAATCCAGACTGGTGGTGAAAGGATATGCTCAAGAGTATGGAATTGATTATACAGAGGTGTTTGCACCTATAGCTCGAATGGACACTGTCAGAATGATCCTAGCACTGGCTACACAAAAGGGATGGGGAGTTCTCCAATTAGATATAAAATCAGCATTTTTACATGGAGACTTGACAGAAGATGTGTTTGTTGAACAACCTCAAGGCTATTAAATTGCAGGAAAGGAGCATATGGTTTACAAGCTTCACAAAGCTCTCTATGGTTTGAAACAAGCTCCTAGAGCTTGGTTCATTCGTATTGAAAGCTACTTCAAAAGTGAAGGATTCACAAGCAGTCCAAGTGAACACACTCTGTTCACAAAAAGAAAGGAAGGTAACATCCTGATTGTAAGCATTTATGTTGATGATATGTTATTTGCTGGGAATGATGAAAGGATGTTGAGTGAATTTACAAGCTCTATGAAGAAAGAATTTGATATGACAGACATAGGGAGGATGAAATTCTTTCTGGGAATAGAATTATTGCAGAACTTTGAAGGCATTCACATCTGTCAAAGAAGATATGCAGCATAAATTATTGAAAGGTTTGAAATGCAAGGCTGCAATTCTGTGTGCAATACAATAGTACCAGGACAGAAGCTTGAAGAAGATACGAATGGAGTGAGGGTGGGTTGATTCAACCTTCTACAAGAGGAAAGTAGGAAGTTTGATGTATCTCACTGCCACTCGTCCAGATTTGATGTATGTGGTAAATCTCATCAGTCGTTACATGGCTAATCCCACTGTTATGCATCTCAATGCAGCAAAGAGAGTCTTGTGTTACTTAAAAGGAACTATGGAGCTTGGTATTTGGTACAAGAGGAGCAGTAGCAATGAGCTAATTGGATACACTGATAGTGATTATGCAGGGGATACCAGTGATAGCAGAAGTACTTCAGGCTATATGTTTCTAATGGCAGGAGGAGCTGTGGCATGGTCTTCTAGGAAGCAACATATTGTGACATTATCCAATACTGAAGCATAATATGTTGCAGCTGCAACAAGTGCATGTCAAGCTATTTGGATGAGAAGAATCTTGCAAGAGATTGGGCATGAACAAGCTGGTGAGACAATGTTGTTTTGTGATAATACTTCCACCATCAAGTTATCAAAAAATGTTGTGATGCATGGAAGATCAAAGCACATTCGAGTGAGGTATCATTTTCTCAGAGATCTTGTTAAGGAAGGAACAGTTAAGTTGGTTTATTGCAGAACTGAAGAGCAATTGGCTGACATGATGACAAAGCCACTGAAGACAGCTTCATTTCAGAAAATCAGAGGTGATCTTGGATTGAATGAGATGAACTAAAACACTTTCAAGAATGTTAAGTTCAAGAGAGGAATTGTTGGTCCGGTTTAGAACATTTTAAGTTTGATTTTAATTCCCTAAAGACATGTTCTACTCGTGTGACCTAGTCAAATGCACTTTCTATTTCTTAGCTAAGTATTGGAGCTAGTGGAGCTCACTTTCCCTATTTTATAAAAGGCACTTTCGATTATAAAGTAAAGATAGATCATTTTACTCTGGATCAAACCTAAATCAACAATTACAAATCCAAGAACACTTTCTCAAAAGGACTTTTCAGGTTATGCGAGCTTTTGCCGAAGCTAAATGTTTGGTCATCTCTCCGCTGCAAAATAAATGCGCATCCAACAAGCGTGGTAAATGAAGGCCGAATTCAGTCTTATATAGCTCGCTATCCACCTCCATGCTCGTAGGTAAATGGCTGAAGAAGCCTCAGAAGCACGGCTATGAATCTACTTTTTTGCCTTGGTTCATGTTTAGGCTTTTTTTTTCTCTGTTTAAACTTTTTTGTCTTTTGTTCTTTTATGATGTTAAGAAAAAAAATTTACCAAAAAGCAAATTGGTAATGAATTTTGTATTATTTATTAATAAATTGAACATTAATTAAAAAAAAAAAATCAGGGATGACTATTTGTTCATTCCTCCACGCCACTTGATATCCTTACAAGTGCTTTTAACATAAACGACAACACTTGGAGGTCCACTCCAGAAATAGTTTTGAGAAATAGTTACCATCAATCAACCAAATAACCTTATCTAAAGAGGTCTCTGTGGTTTTCCATGAGCTCAAATGGAAGTAATCTCCTCCTCTTTCTCATTCGAACATAATCTCACTGAAACATTGTCGTGTCTAAAGAGATGCTCAAAAAAACAAGAACTGAAGCAAATCCACGCTCGGATGCTCAAAACTGGTTTGATGCAGGATTCATTTGCTTTCACAAAGTTTCTTTCTTTCTGCATCTCCTCCAACTCTTCCGAACTTTTTCCCTATGCCATACTTGTCTTTGACGGTTTTGATCAACCAGATACTTTCCTATGGAACCTTATGATCAGAGGATTCTCGTGCTCAGACCAACCCGAGATGTCTCTTCTCTTGTATCGTCGTATGCTCCTTAGTTCAGCTCCTCATAACTCATATACTTTTCCATTTCTTCTCAAAGCTTGTTCGAACCTACCTGCATTTCAAGAAACAACACAAATTCACACACAGATCGTTAAATTTGGATATGGAAATGATGTATATGCAATCAATTCTCTCATTAATTCATATGCTGTGAGTGGAAACTTCCAGCTAGCTCACCTTCTCTTTGACAGAATCTCCAAACCTGATGTTGTCTCATGGAACTCTGTGATCAAAGGGTACGCAAAAGCTGGAAAAATGGATATTGCATCAATGTTATTCAGAGAAATGGCTGAAACAAAGAACGCTATATCATGGACTACGATGATCTCTGGGTATGTTCAAGCAGGCATGAACAAGGAAGCTCTCCAATTATTTCATGAAATGCAGAATTCAAATGTAGAGCCTGATAATGTTTCATTAGCTAATGCTCTCTCAGCTTGTGCTCAGCTCGGTGTACTCGAGCAAGGGAAATGGATTCATTCTTATATTAAGAAAACAAGAATCAGAATGGACTCTGTTTTGGGTTGTGTTCTTATAGATATGTATGCAAAGTGCGGTGAAATGGACGAAGCTTTAGGAGTGTTCAACAATGTGAAGAAAAAATCAGTGCAAGCATGGACAGCTTTGATTTCTGGTTATGCATGCCATGGACATGGAAGAGAAGCAATTAGAAACTTCATGGAGATGCAAAAGATGGGAATAAAGCCAAATTTGATCACTTTCACTGCGATTCTCACAGCTTGCAGCTACACAGGACTAGTTGAAGAAGGAAAGGTGATATTCTATAGCATGGAGAGAGATTACAACCTGAAACCAACCATAGAGCATTACGGTTGTATTGTTGATTTACTAGGTCGAGCTGGATTGCTTGATGACGCAAAACATTTCATTCATGAGATGCCTTTTAAGCCAAATGCTGTGATATGGGGTGCACTGCTTAAAGCCTGTCGGATTCACAAAAACATCGAATTAGGAGAGGAAATTGGAGAGATCTTAATTGCAATGGATCCATATCATGGTGGGAGATATGTTCATATGTCAAATATTCATGCTATGGCCAAAAACTGGAGCAAAGCAGCTGAAACAAGAAAATGGATGAAAGAACAAGGAGTTGCGAAAGTTCCAGGATGTAGTACAATCAGCTTGGAAGGGACCACACACGAGTTTTTCGCAGGAGACAGATCACACGCAGATATAAAGAAAATTCAATCTAAATGGAGAGAGGTGAGAAGGAAACTTGAGGAAAACGGGTACGTACCTGAGTTGAAGGATATGCTGCTTGATCTGGTTGATGATGAGGAAAAAGAGGCCATTGTACATCAACACAGTGAGAAATTGGCTATCACATACGGGTTAATCAAGACTAAACCTGGAACGGCTATACGTATAATGAAGAATCTCCGAGTATGCAAAGACTGTCACATAGTAACTAAACTCATCTCTAAGATATACAAAAGAGAGATCATAATGAGAGATAGGACAAGGTTCCATCACTTCAGAGATGGACAATGCAGTTGTGGAGATTACTGGTGAGATTTGGAGAGAAAATAAAGAACATTTATTGATTGAGAAAATGGATCCACTTGACATTATAACAGAAGTTTAAAGTACATTATTTTCAACTGATGCTGAGAAGCTGTGTTGCAGTCCAAGACTGTCCCGGCTCTAGCTTGACATCCCCAAGCTGAGAATTAAAGACAACAAGCAAGAACTTATGACTTTATAAATTTTGCAAAGATTAAAGACTCAAGTGGAAGTGCAACTAATATACCTTCGCATTTTCAACACACACAAAGTCTCTGTAACAAGCCTCCATTTGAGTATGCGGGTTCCACAAAACTGCATCTGACCAACTGCATATTCCAAATACAGCTTTACTCAAGTCGAACAAAACAATTTGTGAAACAGGAGTCAACATAGTCCATGTGTAAAGCCACAAAAGTGCCTCAAAAACATACTTTGCATTTTTGATGATTATTTTATCGCCCAAGCCATTATCAAACAGCAACTCATTAGGTGCATCGAGATAGACACAATCCACAAATCCAGGAAAAGTGACTGCATCCCTAAAACGTGAGAACAAAGGAGTTAGAACCATGAAACATGTAAAATCATAATCAACAATATCTGTAGTTATGTCAATGAAGAAATAACAAACCAACCTGTCTTCTTTACCCTCAATTGGGTTTTTAGGATCAGGATCCTTATTGAGAGTTTTACAACCCTTTAGACCGCTCACCGATGCCACTGCAGAAGTAGCCTGATGAACACAAAATTATAAGAAGAAAAAGTGGGAGACAGGAACATGATTTGGAAGCCATAGTTAGTATCAGACCATGGAAAAATGACTTCAATTCCAAAGTTGAATGGCTCTAAAGTACAGTGTTTAAACGAGTATAAAATTTAGTGCACTTACACGGAAGTAAGTATGCAATGCAGTGCTGAATGAGAACGCTTTACTGTCTGTGTTTGTTATTTTTAGCTCGGTGGAAAGGCTATCTGCTCCAACAATGACCTAAAGTAAAAAAAGACTATATTAACTAAAGAATGATATTTAACATACAAGAGTTCCATTAATCAACAGGACGCAATTAAGGCATCACACCAACCTTGTAAAGAGCCTGGAAACCAAAGTCCCACATGGCTCGACTATAGGGACCATCCTTGAGCTCAAGAGTAACAGTTGCACTGTCATCGGCATTCTGAGAATCCACAACAGACCAGTCCATGTTCCTTCCAAACCCATGCTAATGATTCAAAAGAAACAGTAAGCAGAAAAAGCTAGAAACAGATTCTATTAAACGGAGGAATCATGAAATGAGTAATACCTGTTGAATTTCTCCAGGTCCAAACTGTGGAAAACAATGTGGAATCCCTCCACTGAATCCAATAACAAGAAAGACATTACTGGCATTGTGTGGTTAGTAAAATGGTAAAAGAGTAACAAATGTTAGACTCAGGTTAAGAAACCTAATGGGCTTAATCTTATTGAAGACAGCATCTGGTCTGACGAAAAGAAGATCTTTTCCGCTCGCAACTTTCCAAGATGTAACACATCCTCCAAATAGATATATCTCAGCCTCGCTGCATCCATTGAAGGTAAACAGATATATCAATAAACTGGACATCAGATTATAAACCAAATCGGAAATTAGTATGAGAGACAGCGAGAAATTGCCTGTTGTTGGGAGAAGTGAGTACGAGCTTCGGCAAATTGCCTTCTCCTTCAGCGACTCTTACTCCAGGAGTAGAAGAAGCCATTGCAGAAAATCTTCTTCTGAAACAAAAAAAATTAAAATAAAGATAGAAAATGTTCAAGCGAAATGTGAAGTGACCAAGTACTCTAAGCAGAATCAGTTACCGGGAAAATCGGAAGTGATTGGGAGAATTGAAGGTGAGAAAAGAGTTTATAGAGACGGAAGCCATCGCCATGTATCTTTATCTATCTATCTATCTGTACGGGATCGATGAAATTGAATAATAGTAACCACAGCGCAAAGTCATAAAAATATCAGACATTTTTATATATGAAAGAGACAAAACGAGTTGATAAAGAGTGCTGAAATTGGCTCTTTAAATGATCCAAAACTAACGTTGACCGCTACAGAATATCGTTTACGAATATCCGCCATTTGTTTACGTACATATTGTAAGTCTATGAAAATCCGTTGAGGCTCTCATTCATTGATCTCCTATTTAAATAGTTAACATCGATACAAAGAGATAGGACTATACAGTTTAGATATCTACGTAAATATTTCTAACAAACTAATTTGAACTTTTAACAGAATATCTATTCTATCACCCTCCCGCAGTTGTAGTGTCTGATGGTCATATGGTTAAACTGGATCGAAATTCCGTGAAAACTAAAGAAAGTAGTCTTTTAGTGAAGATGTCAGCATATTGGAGAGAGGTTGGTACGTGAACAACTTTTACTTCACCAACAGCCACTTTTGCTCTAACAAAATGAATGTCGAGCTCGATATGTTTGGTCCTTTGATGTTTTACCGGATTACTACTTAGATAAACGGAGCCAATGTTGTCGCAATACACCACAGAAGCCTTAGTGACCTTGATATGCAACTCTAACAGAAGATTACGAAGCCATGAGAGTTCAGCTACTACATTAGCTACACCCTTGTATGCTGCTTCAGAGCTGGAGCGGAACACCGTTTGTTGGCGTTTTGAAGACCAAGAGATGAGATTCGGGCCGAGAAAGACACAATAACCTGAAGTGGAGCGTCTTGTGTCCGGACACACTGCCCAATCGGCATCGGTGTAACCTGTTAAAGTGACCAAAGATCATTTCCGAAGCTGAAGGCTGTGAGTTAAAGTTCCGTTGATGTAGCGGATTATGCGTCAGAGAGCTTGGAGATCTGGTATCTGAGGGTCATGCATATATAAGCACACTTGGTGGACAGCATAAGCAATATCGGGACGGGTGAATGTGAGGTACTGTAAGGCACCAGCAAGGCTTCGATATTATGAGGCATTTTTGACAGATTCTCCAAGAGTTGTAGAGAGCTTTGACTGAAGATCTACTGGTGTTGATGTCGGCTTGCAATTTGTCATATTAGCTCTAGCTACAATGTGATAAAAACATTCCATGCTTGTTGTATACAGCCTTGACTCCAAGAAAATGATGTATCTTTCCCATGTCTGATATAGGAAATTCACTTTTAAGAGACTTCAATGTTTGTTGAAATAGTGCTTGTGATGATGCCGTAATAATTATGTCATCGACATAAAGTAATAAATATGCAAGTTTATCACCATTCATGTACACAAACAAAGAGTTATCTGCCCTGCTTTTCACAAAACCCAAGTTAGTAATAAATGTTGCAAATCTGGAGTTCCAAGCCCTCGGAGCTTGCTTAAGGCCGTAAATTGCTTTGCGAAGCTTACAAACGTGAGTTGGATTATTTTGATCAACAAAACCAGGAGGTTGAAACATATAAACCGACTCGTTTAGATCGCCTTGCAAAAATGCATTTTTGACGTCTAATTGATGGATCGGCCAACCACNTCAATGTTTGTTGAAATAGTGCTTGTGATGATGCCGTAATAATTATGTCATCGACATAAAGTAATAAATATGCAAGTTTATCACCATTCATGTACACAAACAAAGAGTTATCTGCCCTGCTTTTCACAAAACCCAAGTTAGTAATAAATGTTGCAAATCTGGAGTTCCAAGCCCTCGGAGCTTGCTTAAGGCCGTAAATTGCTTTGCGAAGCTTACAAACGTGAGTTGGATTATTTTGATCAACAAAACCAGGAGGTTGAAACATATAAACCGACTCGTTTAGATCGCCTTGCAAAATGCATTTTTGACGTCTAATTGATGGATCGGCCAACCACAAGCAACTCTGATACTGAGAACGGTTCGTATCGTAGCCGGTTTAACAACTGGGCTAAAAGTTTCTGTGTAATCAATTCCCTCTTCTTGAGATTTACCATTAGCAACAAGTCTCGCCTTGTGACGAGTAAGTGAACCATTTTCATCATACTTATGCTTGAATAACCACATACATNTTTGAATAACCACATACATCGAACAATATTAACGTCACGAGGCCGGGGTACCAAATCCCATGTTCTAGTCTTTATCATCGCATCAAACTCATCACGCATCGCTGGATTCCAGTTCAGATCAGAAAGAGCAGTGATGTGGCTTTTTGGCAGAGGTGATTTTGAANCTTGAATAACCACATACATCGAATAATATTAACGTCACGAGGCCGAGGTACCAAATCCCATGTTCTAGTCTTTATCATCGCATCAAACTCATCACGCATCGCTGGATTCCAGTTCAGATCAGAAAGAGCAGTGATGTGGCTTTTTGGCAGAGGTGATTTTGAAGTGGTGAGAAGGGAAATGACCGGTTTTGGTTTATGAATACCAGCCTTTGCACGTGTAATCATGGGATGAGAAGGAGTTGTTATATGAGGAGAAGAAACATGAGAAGTTGAAGGCATAGGTGGCGTAAGGCGATTAGTAAAAGGGGCTTGAAGAATTTATTGAAACACAAGTGTAGGTGACGAACACGGCTCTAAAAAATCATAGGCCTTTTTGTAGTTTTGAAGCTTTGTAGCTGCTGGAAATATCTCTTCATCAAAATTAAAGTGTCTTGATATTATTATTTTGTTTGTTTTAATATCAAGACATCGGTAACCTCGATGTTGAGATGGATAGCCAAGAAAAAGACATGGAGTAGAACGAGGAGATAGTTTATCAATAAGTGAGTGATTTAGATTTGGAAAACAGAGACAACCAAAGACTCGTAAATGATCGTAGGTGGGATGTTTCTGGAAAAGAAGAGTGAAGGGAATTTTATGGTTAATAGCAGAGGAAGGAAGGAAATTGAGGATATGAGTAGCGACATTTAGTACTTCAACCCAATATCCGGGTGGTAAGTGAGCTTGTATAAGAAGAGTCCGAATAGAATTATTGATAGTTCTTATCATTCTTTCGAACTTTCCATTTTGCTGCGAGGTGTGTGGACAAGAAAAGCGAACAGAGATGCCTTAAGTGTTAAAATATTGAAGGAATTGGGCATTATTGAACTCACCTCCATTGTCACATTGAAATGAATTAATGGTGGTGTTGAACTCATTTTTGACAAAGGAGGTGAAGTGCAAGAATTTAGAGAACATCTCACTTTTGCGTCTCATTGGATACACCCACAAAAAATGTGTGAAGTGATCTAGAAACATACGTAATATCTTAAGCCACTTAATGAGGGGACAGGAGACGTCCATACGTCTGAGTGGACAATTTGGAAGGGATGAGTAACAGTTGAATTTGAGGATTCAAAAGGAAATTTAATTGGTTTTCCAAGACGGCAAGAATTACAAGAAGAAACAAGATTTTCTTTATTAAATTTAATAGAATTTGAAGACAAAAGAGAACGAAGAACAGCTTCATTTGTATGGCCAAAACGTTTATGCCAAAGAGTTGATGAAGAAGCAATAAAAGCATAGGATGCCGAAGGAGGCTTATTGAAAGACTTCGGAAGAGGATAGAGGTCTCCAGAGCTCTCACAACGGACCAGAGTTTTCTGACTTAGAAGATCCTTCATAGAGAATAAGAGAAAAAGATCGAGAAGGGGTTTTAATCAAGCATGAACCGATGGAAGTAACAGGAAGGAGGGAACCATTACCAACGATAACGTGATGAGTGATGTTACGATTAGGAATAGAACTGAGATTACCTGATGTGGCAGCAAGGTGAGAAGTTGCACCTGTATCCATAAACCAATCAGCAGCCGTAGGATCAGCTAAAGAATTTATGGTGTAAGCCTGTGGAAAATTGGTGGGAAGAAGATCAGTGTGATGTGCTTGTTGACTTGGCATCAGGTGTGTTGGAGTAGGCAGGATTCCACGTTGATTTTGAGAAGGTGCAGGTACATGAGACCAATTAAATTGATTGGGCCAGAATGGGCCTTGCCAATTTTGAGGCTGGTTCCNTGTGGTGAGAAGGGAAATGACTGGTTTTGGTTTATGAATACCAGCCTTTGCACGTGTAATCATGGGATGAGAAGGAGCTGTTATATGAGGAGAAGAAACAGGAGAAGTTGAAGGCATAGGTGGCGTAAGGTGATTAGTAAAAGGGGCTTGAAGAATTGATTGAAACACAGGTGTAGGTGACGAACATGGCTCTAGAAAATCATAGGCCTTTTTGTAGTTTTGAAGCTTTGTAGCTGCTGGAAATATCTCTTCATCAAAATTAACGTGTCTTGATATAATTATTTTGTTTGTTTTAAGATCAAGACATCGGTAACCTCGATGTTGAGATGGATAGCCAAGAAAAAGACATGGAGTAGAACGAGGAGATAGTTTATCAAGAAGGGAGTGATTTAGATTCGGAAAACAAAGACAACCAAAGACTCGTAAATGATCGTAGGTGGGACGTTTCTGGAAAAGAAGAGTGAAGGGAATGTTATGGTTAATAGCAGAGGAAGGAAGGATATTGAGGATATGAGTAGCGACATTTAGTGCTTCAACCCAATACCCGGGTGGTAAGTGAGCTTGTATAAGAAGAGTCCGAATAGAATTATTGATAGTTCTTATCATTCTTTCGGACTTTCCATTTTGCTGCGAGGTGTGAGGACAAGAAAAGCGAACAAAGATGCCATAAATGTTAAAATATTGAAGGAATTGGGCATTATTGAACTCACCTCCATTGTCACATTGAAATGAATTAATGGTGGTGTTGAACTGATTTTTGACAAAGGAGGTGAAGTGCAAGAATTTAGAGAACACCTCACTTTTGCGTCTCATTGGATACACCCACAAGAAATGTGTGAAGTGATCTAGAAACAATACGTAATATCTTAAGCCACTTAATGAGGTGACAGGAGACGTCCATACGTCTGAATGGACAATTTGGAAGGGATGAGTAACAGTTGAATTTGAGGATTCAAAAGGAAATTTAATTGGTTTTCCAAGACGGCAAGAAGTACAAGAAGAAACAATATTTTCTTTATTAAATTTAATAGAATTTGAAGACAAAAGAGAACGAAGAACAGTTTCATTTGTATGGCCAAGACGTTTATGCCAAAGAGCTGATGAAGAAGCAATAAAAGCAGAGGATGCCGAAGGAGGCTTATTGAAAGACTTCGGAAGAGGATAGAGATCTCCGGAGCTCTCACAACGGACCAGAGTTTTCTGACTTAGAAGATCCTTCACAGAGAAACCAAATGGATCAAAATCAACGGAACACCAATTATCTCTAGTAAACTTACGAACAGAAATGAGATTTTTAATGATTTTTGGAGCAATAAGAACATTATTAAGAGAAAAAGATCGAGAAGGGGTTTTAATTAAGCCTGAACCGATGGAAGTAACAGGAAGAAGAGAACCATTACCAACGATAACGTGATGAGTGATGTTTCGATTAGGAATTGAACTGAGATTACCTGATGTGGCAGCAAGGTGAGAAGTTGCACCTGTATCCATAAACCAATCAGCAGCAGTAGGATCAGCTAAAGAATCTGTGGTGTAAGCCTGTGGAAAATTGGTTGGAAGAAGATCAGTGTGATGTGCCTGTTGACTTGGCATCAGGTGTGTTGGAGTAGGCAAGATTCCACGTTGATTTTGAGAAGGTGCAGGCACTTGAGACCAATTAAATTGATTGGGCCAGAATGGGCCTTGCCAATTTTGAGGCTGGTTCCAAAATTGAAAGGGAGGTCCATTGTATTGTGTGCGTCTGTTGTTGAATCTTCTGCCACGATTGTTGCGACGATTTCCACGACCATAAGAACGATGTTGCTGTGATTGCTGTTGGACAGGAGTACCTTTGGATTCAGCAATTAACACAGAGGAAGAGGAGGAATGGTTGGAATGAGAGGCAAGAGGAAGTTTCTGAGTTTTGTTAAGCCGAGATTCTTCCATTTCTAACATTGACTTTGCACTTGCAAAAGATGGAAATGGTTCTTTGTGCTTTATGACGTTAATAATGTTGTCATATTTCTCATTTAATCCATTGAGAAGGTACATGACAAGAGTCTGCTCCGTAACAGGAGCATCGACATTGTGAAGAAGATCGGACAAAGACTTCAATTTTTGTGTGTATTGTTGAATTGTCTGATC
>OVBE01012096.1:0-13661 GCA_900406425.1 Iberis pinnata
TTGGTTGGTCCTAATCTAATCATTGTTTCCTCTATTTTTAAAAAAGGAAAAAAATATATTCACAATGAAGATTCAAAACATATCAGTAGATGAATTATGTCGACCTACAAATATTCACAATGAAGGCTAGAGACGGGTAAATTGGAATAAGATATCTTTGTTAGACTAGGCCAAATTAATCATAACGTTAATCAAACTAGAATTAATGCTAGTCGAATTTAATAAAACATTAAGTTTACTAATGTGAGAACTAATTTATTTGAAAAGAAATTGGAAATTATTTGGGGAAAAGTTAAAAATAATTTTTATATATTTATCTTGTAAATTTTAGCTAAATAAGATACGTGAGACAGATTTTTTTGGTAATTATCACATTTTACATAATTTTATATAATTAAATAAAAACTATTAAGGCTATTTTCCTAATATTGTATATATTATTTACTATAAAAATATTAAGATTTTTATAATAAATTTTGAAAGTTGACTAAAAACTAATAAAGTTATGTTATCTAATTAATTAGTGGTTAGCCTTAATAATATGATAATTAAATAATAATACCCACAATAAAATTTTAGTTACAAATTTTTAGTAATTAAAATATGATATCAAATTTAGTTATTATTTTTTTTTCTAAAATAATGTATAAAAATGTGGCATATATTCACTTATTATTTTTGGTCCAATAAATCCTAAATTTTTAATAATTAAAAATATATATGCATAAATCACTATAAAACATTTTTTTAGCATTGTTTGCGAAGAATGTATGATATGATAAGCTCACATTGCACACGGGAACATGAATATAAAGTAAGAGACCAATGATGATATGATAAGTTAGATAGAGCTTTAAATGATTCCCAAATGGACCAATTTCTTACTTTTTTCCATGTTGAAGAATGCATTTTTGCTCCCAATATATACTTACGCGTGCGTGCGTGGATGCTACTTTACTTGTTTTGGATGCTAAATAGTACTAAAAGTGACTCAGAATATGAGATACCAAATTCAAAGTTTTAATGTGGCACCACATCGTTTCTTTTATGATGCTCGTATCTTCTGTGAATTGATATAAATCGTTCAATATTATCATATTTTTGTTACTTTAGATCTAAATACTGTTGGAGTACGGCTAACATACTTATTCATCGTAACAATATATAGTATTAGATGAGATGTTTCTCTGTTTTGCTCTTTGGACTGAATTTGTATGTATTGTGCTATATTTGGATTTATAAACATAACATTTATCCAAAAAAGACTTTTACAAAAAAAAAAAACAATATATAGAATATGTACATATTGTAATCCGGACCTCTCGAGTTGTTGTAATCTCGATTTAGATCCCAAGAGGATTTTAGATTGGACATATATATGTGTTGGGTTTTCTCTCATTAGCCCAATATCAATCTCTAATTAAGTTATAACTCAAAAACCTAAGAAGAAGAAATATCTAGAGAAGAGAGGGGAAGGATGAAGAAGTGTGTAGAAAAAGAAGTGTATGGAAAAGGAAGTGTGTAGAGAAAGAAGAATGTAGAAATTCTAGTAGCTATCTTCCCACTAGTATAAATATGTGTGTTTAGTTCATATGTAATTAATCAATCAAGAAACAAAAACAAAACAAGAGAGAAAACACTTGTAAGAGAGTTTCCTAAAATAAAACCTTTGTAGTAAATCCATTTTCTAAATATTAAGAGTCTTCTTCTTAAATCTCTTAGTTGTCTAAATTCCATCTTCATCTCACGAAGAATATTAGGTGAATTTCCCAACAAATGGTATCAGAGCAAGGTTACCGTTATCTTTGAAGAAGTGAGATGGAGGCTACCGTTACCGTTGAAGGTGACATGTTCAAACTCACGACGGACAATTACTCTTATTGGAAATCGATGATGGAAGATCACCTTTATTGTATGGATTTGCATGAACTCATCGTCATGAAGGAGAAGCCGGAATGAAAGGATGACAAAACATGGGAAATTCTAAATCGAAAGGCGGTTGCAGTAATCCGTAAGCACATTGACCGATCTCTCTTTGAACATGTCTTTACCTACATAAATGCTTTTGAATTATGGACAAAACTTGAATCCATGATTCAAAAGAAAACGCCTCGAAACAAAGCTCTTCTTGTTAGACGGCTGGTTAAGTTGGAGTATAAGGATGGCCAAAGCATGATGGAGCACTTGAATAATTTCAAGGGGCCCGTAAATCAGCTAAAAAAAGTTGATATGAAGGTTGAAGATGAAATGCAAGCCCTTTTACTCCTTAATTCCCTTCCGGAGAGTTGAGATATATGCTAGTCGTCACGCTAAGAAATTCAGCACCAGAGGGAAAACTTACCATGGACACCGTCAGTGATAGTCTTCTAAACGAAGAAGTCCGAAGAAAGGAACGAGGCTAGAGATCTTATTCAGAAGCTAACATCATTGATAGACGAGGTAGAGAAGAGACTCGTGTTCACAGCAGAAGCAGAAGACGAGACCAATCTCGAAGAAGATCCAAGTCACATCCAAGAGTTACCTGCTACTATTATGGTAATCTGGGCCACATGAAGTCGGAGTGCCGGTTTTTCAAGAAATATCAACAAGTCGGTAATATCAAACCAGACCAGTTCGATCCTCCGAAGAATCATGAAGACAAGACTACCACCATTGTTGCAGACCAGAGCCAAGATTTATATCTCATAGGAGAATGTAATCTTAGCTCTGATTATAGCTTGTGGATCATTGATTATGGTGTTTTTTTCATGTCACCCCTCATGGAAGCTTCTTCACAACTTACCAAAGTGGTGACTTTGGTAATGTGCAAATGGAAATCAAGAAAGAAGCAAGATCGTGGGAAAGGGAGACACTATTCTTGCATCAAACACATGATATAAGATAGTTCTCAAGAATGTGAGACATGTTCCCGACATGATACTTAATCTCATGTCAACCGGAAAACTTGATGATGCCGATTTGGACAGCCATTTTGGTGTTGGCAAATGGAAGCTAACCAAAGGAAGTTTAATCATGGCTCAAGGAAGAAATGGAGGCTTACTTTATGTAACAAGTCAAGCTTTGCAAGGAAGAAGTAAATGTCGCAAGTGCTGACATGGAGATATGGCACCGAATACTTGGGCATATGAGTGAGAAAGGTTTGAATATACTTTCTCGCAAGAAACTTCATCCTGATATGAAAGGTACGTATCTTGCACCATGTCATGATTTATTATCCGGTAAACAGCACAGAGTCACTTTCCGAAGATCATCTACACCTATGAGAAGGAAGCATATCCTTGATCTTGTGCATACTGACGTATACTCCATGTCTGAGAAATCCATTGGAGGTGCATATATTTCATCACCTTTATTGATGACGATTCAAGAAAGGTATGGGTACACATTTTGAAGACAAAAGATCAAGTTTTAGATGCTTTCAAGGAGTTTGAAGCCCAAGCAGAACAGAGTACGGGTCAAAAACTCAAGTGTGTTTGATCGGACAATGGTGGAGAGTATCGAGGTTCTTTTGAAGCGTTTTTGCAAAGCTCACGAAATCATGATGGAGAAAACACCACCAAAGACGCCACAACTGGGATTGCGGAGAGAATGAATCTAATAATCGCAGAAATAGTTCGATGTATGCTCGCTCACGCAAAGTTACCTAAGTAATTTTGGGGAGAAGCTTTAAAGACGGTAGTGGACATCATAAATCTTACACCATCAGTTCCTTTGGAAGGAGATTTCTTAGAGGAAATTTGGTCGGGTAAGAAGGTTTCTTAGAACCATTGAAGGTGTTCGGGTGCAGAGCGTGCGTTCATGTTCCTAAGGATGAATGAGCCAATTTAGACTCCAATACAAAATATTGCATCTATCTTGGGTCACCAAGAGATGAATTTGGCTATAGCCTTTGGGATCCCGTTACTAGAAAAGTTATCCGAAGCAGAGATGTTATTTTCTTTGAAGATCAAACAATTGAAAACATCAATAAATCAAAGAAACCAAAGCCAAGGGTTGTAAGAAATAAAGATGTTCACAATCCCTAAGATTATGAACAAGTGAATGGAGACGACTGTGTCAACCCGGAAGCATGGGATCCTATCATGAGTCCAAATGGTGATGAAAGTGATGAAAAAGATCAAGTGGAGCCAGAGGAAGAACATAAGCCAAGAAGGTCCAGAAGAGAGACAAAACCATCTGTGAGATACTATCGAGATGAATATGTGAATCTTACATATGAGGGGGAGCCATAAATCTATGAAGAGGCCATAGGCGACACTCACAAAGAAAAATGGGTAGAATCCATGAAAGATGAGATGCAATCCTTGCAAGATAATTACACCTACGAGTTGATGAAATATCCAAAAGGAAATAGAGCTTTGAAGAACAAATGGGTGTACCGATTAAAGTATGAGGAGAAAAGCTCATATCCAAGATACAAAGCTCGATTGGTAGTGAAAAGATTTAACCAGAAGAAAGGCATAAATTTTGAATAAATATTCTCTCCAGTGGTGAAGATGTCCTCTATCCGATTTGTTCTTGGTCTAGCAGCGGTTCTAGACTTGGAGATTGAACAACTCGATGTCAAGGCATCCTTTCTACATGGTGAACTTGAGGATAAGATCTATATGGAACAACCCGAAGAATTCAAGGTTCCAGGAAAAGAAGACTTGGTGTGTCGATTGAAGAAAAGTCTTTACGGTCTCAAACAAACTCCGCGACAATGGTACAAGAAGTTTGACTCCCTTATGGTGGATCATAATTTCAAGAAAACCAAGAAATACCATTGCATTTTCATAAAGAGGTATGTAAGCGGCGATTTTCTCATATTATTGCTCTATGTTGACGATATGCTGATTGTGGGTCAAGATCGCAATAAGATAGCTACACTGAAGAAAGATTTAGGAAAGTGCTTTGCAATGAAAGATCTGGGGCAAGCGAGACAAATTCTTGGAATGAAGATCATTCGAGATAGATCCAAGAAGCTTTTATGGTTGTCCCAAGAAAGGTATTTTGAAAGGGTGTTAGAAAGATTCAACATGCACAAAGCAAAGCCAGTAAGCACTCCGCTTGCTGGATATTTCAAGCTAAATTCGAAGCAATGTCCAACAAGTGAGAAGGACAAAGAAGAAATAAACACTACTCCATTTGCATCAGCAGTAGGCAGTCTCATGTATGTTATGGTGTGCACCAGACCCGACATTGCCAATGTAGTAGGAGTTTTGAGTCGTTTTCTAGCCAATCCAGGAAAAGAGCGTTGGAAAGAAGTTAAGCGGATCCTACACTATCTACAAGGCACAACGAAGAAGTGTCTATGCTTTGGCAATGGAAAGCTTGAGTTCAACAGTTACACTGATGCAGATTGGGCTTGTGATAAGGATTCACGAAAATCAACTTCAAGATTTGTGATTATCTTTGCAGGGGGAGCTGTTTCCTGGAAATCGAAGCTACAAAAGTGTGTTGCCTTATCCACCACGGAAGCAGAGTATATCGCAGCGACAAAAGCGTGCAAGGAGATGTTATGGATGAAGAACTTCTTGCTTAAGTTGGGAGTAAAGCAAGACAAGTACAATTTTCTATGTCATAACCAAAGTGCTATTCACCTAGCAAAAAATCCAATGTTTCATTCACGCTTAAAGCACATCGACATTCGACATCATTGGATTCGAAAATTTCTTGAAGAGAAGCTTTTACATCTCAACAAGGTACACACAGAAAAAACTAGTCAGAATTTATGACCAAGGTACTACCGATTAAGAAGTTTGAAGATTGCTGCAAAGGCACGGGTATGGCGACGGCTTCGGGCTAAATCAGGAAGGGAGATATGTTGGGCTTTCCCTTATTAGCCCAATATCAATATCTAATTAAGTTATAACCCAAAAGCCCGAGAAGAAGAAATATCTAGAGAAGAGAGGGGGAAATGAAGAAGTGTGTAGAAAAAAAAAGTGTGGAAAAAGAAGTGTGTGGAGAAAGAAGAGTGTAGAAGTTCTAGTAGCTATCTTTCCACTAGTATAAATATGTGTGTTTAGTTCATTTGTAATCAATCAATCAAGAAACAAAAACAAAACAAGAGAGAAAACACTTGTAAGAGAGTTTCCTAAACTAAAATCTTTGTAGTAAATTTGTTTCCAAAATATTAAAAGTCTTCTTCTTAAGGGGGTGTTATTGGTTATGGAGTTTTAATGGATTTAAAATCCATGTGAAATCATGTGTTATTCGTTTAGTGATTTGTAAATCCTAAATGAAATTAAGTGTTATTGATTTAATGATTTGTAAATTCTAATTAATCCAGTGTTATTCGTTTAATGATTTGATATTGGATTTCAAATTCCACTTTGTATTTTAATGGATTTGTAAGGATTTCAAAGTTAAAAATACAAAGGACCAAATCCAAACATAAATCATGGTATTTCAAAATCCATTCATTTTAAAATCCATAAATTTCCAAATTCTCATGGATTTATAAATCCATTAAAATATCATAACCAATAACACCCCTTCATGTATTTTATTTTTTATATATATAATTTAATAATTAAAAGATAGATATGTATCATTGGAAACTCGTAATCAATTAGTGTTCTTTGTTAAAGCATCATTTTATATGTTACATATTTAGTAAGAAACATATTGATTCCAATTTCATTAGAGATTCAAAGTTCAAAGACTGAAGTGATTACCTAGCTGCATATTCTAAATGTTAAAATGTACATATATATATATATATATATACATAATGTTATGTGTGTTTAAAAAAACGAGTCTTTTCGGTAATTCGTAATGATGGAACAGTATGAATATCTTGGTCGTTTCAAGGCAATCGTCGGATCCGTCATATTCACAGAAATATTATTAGAATTCGGATCTAGGATCTCCGTATAGTTGGGGTTAGGATATCTTTATAAATGTTAGAGCATCCGCAAATTTTAGATTCGAAATTAATAAAATTAAAAAATTAGAAAAATTGTTTGTTCTAAATAGAAAAATCAAGTATATAACTATATTTTTATATAAATAACTAATATTTGACTATTATATAATAACTGAAAAAAATATTTTTATATTTTAAACAATATATGTAATATATTTTGATAAGAGAGTACACCTCTATCATACATAGATAATTTATGATGATTTTCTTTTGTTTAAATCACACACAAAATAATATTTGACTTATTTATAATTTTTCATTGCATCATATTATTAGTTTTTAATATATATATATATATATATATATATATATATATATATATCGCATAATTTTCTAATAAATAAAATTGCCCAATAAGATGATTGGGAAATTCACCGATTAATTGAACAGTGTTTATAAAGAATAAAAAAGAAAAAAAGAGAGATAAGAACGTGTTGCAATAGAAACTGGCGTCTTTGTGGTTTTGACAAATTCCCTTCCATCTTGAAGGAATCGGTCCCAAGCCTTTATCCCTAAAGCTCTTTGATTTTGGCCATACACCTATTTTCCCACATACAATAATATTTAAAAACATTTGAGTAAAAATATTAATTTATGAAATGGTCATCACAAAATTTTGTTAACCATAATTAACAAAAATTTATATAGTATATTTTAAAAATTCCTTCCTACTTTAAAAATACGGCTGCTCCTGATTTTTTCAGAGAATTTGGACCGATCGGTCTGGTTTGAAACGATCGGTCTGCCTTGCACAGGCTTCTTTTGCGAGCCAGCTTGACCAGCTTTCAGTAAAATCGACATAACTCTTGATTGCATTGACAGATTGACTTCAAACAATTTCATATGAAATCTAACTCATGTGGCTATCTTGTGTCCGAATTTCAGCTTCATCCATCCATGGGGACATCTTTAAACATTGCTAAACTTCTGACCCTTTTGCCGGATTTTGCATCTGCATATGCCAATTTGCATCCAAAACACCTCAATCTTCTCCAAACCACCTAAAGCCTAAAAAGACTCGATTAATGACTAAAAGACTCTAAAAATACAACTTGAGTCGATAAAAGACTCTAAACGAAGTGATAAAACCATGTATATCTCGAGTATATCAAGTCTCTCAGACTTAGCATTTTGCTTGTCCTCAAGCAAACAAAACTAAATCAGGAGAAGAGGTTTGAAAAGGACCACACATGAACTAGCAGTATCTCAGAAACCCCAAGTCTCAATACCAAAAAACCAAAGACACTAATCAAATACAACCACTGCAAATAAAATGTACACCACCACTTAGCTAACAATATGCTTCTAACTCTAAATTTCCAATCAATCAAACCATCAAGTTATTTCAACCAGCTTTGTAAATCAATTAACTACAAATAAGTGCATTATTACCTATGGGGTATCGATCAACACACTAGAGTACCCTTTCATTCAGGGCCCCCATACTAATTCGAGCATTGAGCAACTTCCGATCTCATCCCTTTCTTCTCTTTTTCTCATTTCTTTTATCTTTTTATTCTTTCTGATTTTTTTTTCTAAGCTTTGCTTTCGCTTGCTTCTTTTTATTGTTTTTTTAGCAAGAGATTTTATGGGATGAGGAAACGGATTTCGAGACCCACTGTTCAATTCCTCTTTTACTTTTTGAAGGGAAGGAGAAGGGGATCGAGATCATACTGAAAGAACTCTTGGTTTTACAGAGTTCTGAAGACAAAAGTATCTAGTGCAAAGTATACCAACACCATAGATAAAAGAATTTAAGATTAGGTTAGTCATAACAAGGTTAGAGCCAACATCAAATCATCAACAATCCAAGAGATAAGAACTTTCACAAGCATATCAATCAACCAATGGAGTTCCAAATCAAGCGCAACAATTAATCTAAGTAAGTAGTCTATAGAATCGGTTGCAAACTCACACTAGGCTAGTGATCATCTCAGATTCTGGTCATGATTCCTTAGACTCGATTCAATAAAAATCGAAAAGTTTTGAAAAATTTAACCAAAATGATAAAACATTCAAAATAAACATAAATAGTGTTAGTAACCTTACACCCTTCCCCAGACTTACTTCACACTGTCCTAGTGTGAAAATAAATCCAAAGGAAGAGTAAGACATGACTCAAGAAAAAGAGAAAAAAAAAAGAAAAACTAACATGGGTGGATTGCCTCCCACGAAGCGCTTGTTTATACTCGTTAGCTTAACTGTGAATCACAATGTGCTAATCATGAGGATCAAATGGTTGAGCCAATGCACCTTTAGTCTTTCTCCTTTTAGTGCAATAGAATATATGCACAAAGAAATACAATGTTGCCCATGGCAAAAAGATATCAATCACATCAAAGAAGCTAACTATATATGTAGCATATGTTGTGAATTGCTCCATGATTACTAGAGGCTCATGAGAATCAAATGCATTAGTTGAAAAATAAAATCAACTTCAGGGTTAAACGAGTTCAACACAAATAGTCAACTTCATCTCCATCAATCATGTAAGACACATCATTCTCACTTCTAAAGTCCATCTCAAACTTATGATTTTCTAAATAATTGAAGATCTTATCTACATCAAGCACATTTTCTAGGCAAGACTTTTTAAAAAGTAGACTAAACTCATCATGCATTGAAAATCTTAACTTGAGATCATGAACGTCATAACATATTCCATCATAATTTCTAATAAGTGTTTCAAACCTCATAGTATCTATTCTTTGAGACTCACATACCAAATCATAATATTCATCAATAATCATGGGTTTATGCAAACTAGAAGTTATATCTTTAATGCTAGGCATGTGACATCATTCGTAATCATGAATTTTTGAGTTTAACTCAAATATACCTTCAAATTGGCTTGGTGGAACCCAATATAATACCTTTTCAAGTCTATCAGCTACCTTTATCTCTTCAAATCTGAGATCTCTTCCCTCAAGTGCTTCTCGGTGTAAGAGGATGTTTAGTCGAAGCGACTCAGCTATAACCAAAAAAGCAAAAAATAAAAATAAGTGAAAAAGAAAGATCGTAGACTTAACTCTAAAGAAAACTTCAAAGGCACAATTGGTCTCCTGTAACGGCACCAAAATTCTGATAGGCTCAAGATTTAATTCTTAAAACTATATTGCAGAGAACATATCACTATAGCATAGATATGGTCAAATTTCACGGAGCACTTTCAGTTTAATGTCGAATTAATCTAAGAAAATTAAACAAATTTTTTGTGAGAGATAGTAAATAAATCAATAATTAAACGGTTGTACATCAATTAAATAAAAACAAAAGGCAATAGAAAATTCCACGTGTAGTCAGGTTATCATGCAAGGATTTTCGTTTTGAAAATAATTCCTACTCAAAAGACAAAATAAGATTAATCTTCTCTCGAAATATTAGATCCCTATGTTCGAATTACTTAAGACAAACTCCCGCCGTATTAAAATATTCAAACATGCGTAAGTACACATTCAATATGTTCAAAAGGATCTAACACAATACTCCCGCAAGAAAAAATACTTATTCATCTATACTAGGTCAGATCTCTAAACCAAATCTCTTTTTGTTTATCAACCTAATATCATGAACTAAGCGGCAAGTTTAATTCAAGAATTAAGAACAAGTCTAGACTAAGAACATAGCATTTCAATCTTATTTATGATAAACCCTAACAATCAAACATGGTTTTCTTGGGAAATCCTAAAATCTATCTATGAAGATACTCATACATAGAAAAGCAAACACAAAAAAATATCCAAGAAGAACACATATTCAAAAGCATAAAATAACAAAGTATGTTTATAGATAACGAGGGTTCAAAAAACTTCTCCACAAAAGGTTCTGTAATTTGTCTCCCTCTTTGTAAAATTAGAATAAAATAAAGCGTAGGCTTATTTTAAATAAAACTAAGCCACAAGTATTTTGTAGTTTAAAATAGAAAATAATAAAACAAAAAAACTAGATAGGCTTGAGAAAACAACTGCAAAATAATGAAAATTCTCGAAATTCTCGTTAGGAGCTGGACTGATCGGTCTGGTCAGACTGGTCAGTCTGGATGCTTCGGGTCGGTCTGGATGCTCCTGATTTTTCCTGAGAGTTTGGATCGATCAGTCTGGCTTAGCTCAATCAGTATACCTTGCACATGCTTCTTCTGCGAGCCAGCTTGACCACTCTTCAGTATAATCGCCATAACTCTTGATTGCACTGATGGATTGACTTCAAAGCACTTCCATATGAAAGCTAACTCATGTGGCTATCTTGTATCAAAATTTCAGTTTCATCTATCTATGGGAACATCTTTAAACATTGGTAAACTTCTGACCCTTTTGTCGGAATCTACGTCTACATATGCCAATTTTCATCCAAAACGTCTCAAAACACCTCAGTCTTCTCTAAAGACATCTAAAACCTGAAAAGACTCGATAAATGACTATAAGACTCTAAAAACACAACTTGAATCGATAAAAGACTTTGAAATAAGTGATAAAACCACGTAAAATCCAAGTAAATAATGCTATAAGCTCCTCTAATTTGTACATATATACTAGAAAATGATCTATACATATATTTGAGATATGGGATTGCCGATAGTTTTTAATGAGTCAATACGATCTTTAAACCATGTGGCATTACCATCTTCAATTCTTCACCGTCCATGTAAAGCCAATCTTGCACCCGAGCACACAAGACATCCCTCATTGTCAAACATTTACACTTACACTCATTGTTCAAAGTAGTTCTCATTGACATCAACGCTGCCCATGCTCATCTTCAATCTTGGCAACATCAAGCTTTTCTTGATCCTTCACCCTCTAATGTCCAGGCTGAAACAGAGGCGGCTTGGGAATGGTCTTTTTTAGCGCGTGCTGAGGAGAAATTCTATCAACAAAAGTCGCGCATAACTTGGTTGAAGCATGGTGATCATAACATGGGGGTTTTCCACCGCGCAGCCTCATTGCGCACTAGTCACAACACTATTCGTCATCTCGTCCTCTCTACTGGACAACTCACCACCGATGTTGTCGAGATCAAAGCGGAAGCAGTCCGCCATTTCCAGACTTTTCTTTAACACTCGGATCCTATCCTTCCTATAGATACTGATTATCTTGAACATCTTCTCACATATCTTTGTCCTTTGATTGCAGGTGAACAGTTGACTAAGCCTATATCGTACGACGAGATTTATGAAACCCTTTCCTCCTTACCCTCCAATAAGGCCCCGGGACCGGATGGATACACGGTTGAATTCTACAAGGTCGCATGGGCGTACATTGGAGCGGACTTTGTCACCGCTGTACAGTCTTTCTTTCTTTATGGCTTCCTTCCGAGAGGAGTTAACGCCACCCTCATCTCGCTGGTTCTAAAGACTGGCGATCCCCATAAAATCAGGGACTACCACCCCATCTCCTGCTGCAACATCCTCTACAAAGTCATCTCGAAGATCGTTGCCAACCGCCTCAAGATCCTATTACCAGATTTCATCGAGCCCAATCAGAGTTCCTTCATCAAGAACCGTCTTCTGCTAGAAAATGTCCTCTAGAAATGAAATTGTAAAGGACTACCACAAGACGACTATCTCACCTCGATGTACATTAAAGCTTGATATCTCCAAAGCTTTTGATTCCGTTAGCTGGGATTTCATTACTTCCACCCTCCAGGTTCTAGATTTCCCCCTCTCTTTATTCAATGGATCCATTTATGCTTGTCCATGACTACTTTTTCTATATCTGTCAACCGCGAATCCACGGGCTACTTCCCAAGCTCCCGCGGTCTCCGCCAAGGTTATGGACTTTCTCCTTATCTCTATGTTATTGCCAATGACGTGCTCTCTAAGCTTCTAAATGATGCAGCTTGCACATGTCGTATTGGTTATCACCCCAATTGCCATCACCTAGGCCTTACCTACTTATGTTTTGCGGATGATATTTTAGTGTTTTTTGATGGTCGTCCAGGTTCTATTCATGGGATATTACAGGTGCTGGACATGTTTGGAAACGCTTCAGGTCTTCTCGTCAATCTCACCAAGTCCTCCGTTTTCCTCCCAACGAACCCTACACCACTTCTGCTTCGGGCAGTTACTGATAGTGGCCTTCGTTGTGAGGCTCTGCCTATCCGCTACTTAGGCTTACCTCTAACAACGAAGAGGCTGTCCCGGGCTGACTACAAGCCGCTTGTTGATCGTATTCGATCCAGGTTAAACTCTTGGTCAACTAAACTTCTATCTTATGCAGGTCGTCTACACCTGATCCAATTCATTATTGTTAGCACGATCAATTTTTGGCAGTCCGCTTTCTGACTGCCGAAGAGCTGCTTGCGAGAGCTGAATAGTTTGTGTACCAACTTTCTATGGTCTGGTTCATCCGTCTCCTCCTCGTCTGCCAAGGTAAGTTGGGCTGACGTTTATTTTCCCAAGTCGCAGGGCGGTCTTGGTATTAGGAGATTTAAAGATACCTCAATCGTGTTCTCCTTATCCTTGATTTGGCGCTTACATACCAATACATCGTCCTTATAGACCGCATGGACAGATCCTAACTCGTATTTCATATAATAAATCTCACTCTTAGTAAATACTACACCATTATTTATTTATTTTTGGATAAACAGTACACCACTGTCTTACATAGATATTATGATTTTTTTTTAAATCACACACAAAATAATGTTTGACATATTTATAATTTTTTTTAACTGCATCATATTGTTTTGTCTTATTAGTAACTCTTTCTATGGAAATTAAACATAGCACATCTAGGTGCTAAATTAAATC
>OVBE01012097.1:0-13660 GCA_900406425.1 Iberis pinnata
AAACATTAAATTTTTAATATATATATATATATATATATATATATATATATATATAATTAAGACATGAAGAGAAATAAGTCTCAATTTATAACAATAATTTATTGGGAATTTATATAGTCTTCTCATAATTGTTTGTCCATTTTTATAAATAAAGTATAATAGTACTGGCGAAACATTAAATTTGAATATGTGTGTATTTATAAATGTATATTAAGGCATGAAGAGAATAATTCTTAACTTACTGTGGATATTTATACTCTTCTCATTTTTATATTGTGATCATTTTTTTGTTGTTGCAATTTTCAGGTTATCAACAATCGCATTGGTCATTTAGACACTAGCATAATATTTCATTACTCATATTAGTGTGAAGATGGAATGCTTAATTCTTGGGTCCAATCACTAAGTAATGTCAAACAAATTAAATATCTCATACTTGCAAATTTTGTAGGACGCCTTGAACCATACCCTGAAACCAATTGCCAATTTTTTCCAAAATACATTCTCTCATCCATAACTAAAAACTCTCTATATATCAGTATATTTTAAAGGATGCACATAACTTCATCAACTATCATAATCCTAAGAGGCTTGAACTTTTTACTATCTTATAAGAGGTTGATGTCTCTAACAAAATCATCTTTTTTCAGTAGTCCAAGTGGTAACTTACATAGTAATCACCAAAATTTATAGATATAAAGCATTTCATGCAATGAAATTAACGGCATTGAAATGTTTGCATCTTACCTTGATCTTCTCTCAGTTGACTATATTTTATGTGAGAGTAATAAAGTAGATTTTCAAGTTCCTAAACTTCGGTTTGATAGAAACTATTGGGCTGTAGAAAGTCTTTTTCTTCACATAAGCTACAATATGTCATGTCTTAATTATTAAGTATGAAAATTACATTTTTGATATATATATATATATATATAGGTAACTAATGATATTAATATTAGTATTGTCACATTTTTGTCTTATTGTATATTATCAAATCTAATAAAGAAAAAAACAATGAGAATGAACTTGTGATGAAGTGGTCTCCTCGCTATGTAACACGATCTGCATGATTATTAGTCAGTGTAGATTTGAAGAATCCACAAGAAGTTGAGATTCTTAAGAAAACTTTAGCTATTTGGGCTTAGAAAATAATAGAGCTTGAGATATTTTCAAGGTATGGTTTAATTTTTGTTGGAATTTGTTTGATATATTATTCTTTTGATATACATAATATTATATTCTATCAAGTAGATGTTGGTCTAATAATTTAAGAGTAATACCTCAAAATCACTACGTCAGAGATTAGTGATATTACGCCTTGAGTATAATATTTTCAGTGACTAATATATTATGAGCTAGTGACTCAAAATTTTCAGGTTTATATACATATTATGAAGATACAAGCGGCAATCGCTAAATTAAGGAAATTTGTAAAAAGTAACTAGGAGCTTAGTATCGAATTCTCATGACGAGATTTGGTTAGTATATATATATATATATATATAGACTTCTAAAAGTTACAAGTTTGTTTAGATATTATGTGATTTTAACTTTGACGTAACGTTATTGGTGTTTGTTTGACAATTTTTGAGATTTATCTTTACATAATGTTGATTTGATTACTTTTTCGTGCATTCTGAAAATGGCTACAAGATTTGAAAATTTTTATAAATAAAAGATTAGTTTTGTTCATATTTGTTTGGAGGACAACAAAAAATTCTATTTTTTATTATGATTAATATTTTAGAAAAAAAATATTTCATTTTAAGAGATGTTTTCAAATTTTTATATATTTTTTAAAAGTTATTTGGTTTTGGTGACAAAATTTTTTTAGTAGTTATTTGGTGATTGTGGCTATTTGTATTACGCATTAATTTTTTTTCCTTGGTTGAATCTATTATATTGGTAATAATAATAATTTATGATATTTAATTATGTTTTAAGTAAAATTAGTGTGACTTTTTAGACGATGTGCTAAAACCTTAAACATGAAATATTGAGATTATATTTTTTCTTCTTCGTTTCATCTCCATAATTAATTTATTTTGCAATTAATATAATATATTTAATTTATTAACGTAACATAAATGATTAGTATTTTCCAACTAATATGTGCTTATACCTAATTTTGAGTCAAGTTATCCAACTTGATTAAAACATAACTTTTACTCTATCGTTTTATAATAAAAAAATTTAAAGATTTTTTCGTGTTTCAAATTAATTAATTTATGTTTTCAGTGTAAGTATTTTTGATGTAATATATATATATATATATAACTAAAAACATATAAAAAATAATCTAACTTTTTATAATTGTTAAAAAATGTTATATAACAATATTGTGATACAAAAAAAGTATTTTGTTTTTCTTGAAATAATCAAACTATTGAACTACAACTTAAACCATTTTATCAAAATATGCTTTAAAATATGAAATTTTAGCTAATACATTAAGTTCAACATATTTAGATCATTAGAAATTCATAAATTAAAATACCCACATTCATAATAGAATGTCCAAATTACTAAACTATACAAAAAAAAAAAAAAATTGGCAAAATAGCTACCAAAATTTATTATTTTTCCCCCGAACAACAATTTACATACTCCTCACAAATTAAATTCATAATACATATTTGACAACAACTAAAAATAATAAAACAATCTTGATTGGTTAGAAGAGACTCATAACGGAATTGATAACATAGATGCGCAAGAGTTGTCACTTGTATTTGAATTTGTAATAGAAAAGCAAAAAAAGCTAAATCATTCTTACAAAAATGAAAGTAATAAAATCGGGAAAAAAAAAAGCGCAATCGTTGCTCTGCTTCTCTCCTAAAAAACCCTAGCACCGTCTCTATAGTGTGAGCTCCCATCCCTCTCTGGTGGTTGTCTCCGCCGTGAGAGGGGTTCTTTTGTGTTTTTTCTTCTTCTCGGCTCCGGTAAGGCATTTTTTGTGAGTCACCTGTGCTTGGCTTAGATCTCGGTCTTCCTTTTCATGCCTTTCTCGTCAGTCTTCTCCTAGCTTTGGTGGCAGATTCTGAGTTTCTGGTGATCCTCTTTGATGGTGAGGCTTGTTTGGAGTTTTCTGAAGACTTAATTCCAGAGATGTCTCGTCTCATCTTGGTTTGCTTTTGATTTAGTCTTGGTTCCCTCATGTGTCTTCCCCTCTTCTCTGTTGCAAGTGGCAGTTTTCAGAGCCCGAGTTCGTCGCTTGGGGAGTTGCAGAAATCTCAGTCGCTCTCTCTAGATCCTTGAAGACAGATCTGGTTTCAGTGGCGGGTTTTGAGCTTTCCACTATTCAGCTTCTCTGGTGATTTCTGGTTTGTTTGTTGTGTGGTTTGGTTTCTTAGATCTGTTCCAGCTTGGTGCTCTTTGTCCTTCCGGTTGTTCTCCTTCGTCTCCCATGTTCTATCGGTGTTTTGCTTCTTCGCCTGTTTTGGGTTTGATAAGTAAGCTACGGTGTGCCGTTTAGTTCCAGGTCTCAACCCATCCGCTCTCCTTGGTCGCCTCTTCCTCCTTCTTGCGACTATGGTTAGGGCCTCTTTCTTCCTCTTCTCTGCCCTTGGTGGTTTGGTTTGTTGGTTTGGTTCTCTTTGGTGTGACTAGCTTGTTCTGCTCGCCTAGTTGGAGCTTGAGTTTGGTCTATTGTGAGTTCGTATTGGATCTGGTTCAAGTTGTCACGATGTGTTCTTCCTCTCCCTCGGGCATCGTTAACTGCTTCTTCCGTCTCCATCTCTCTCTTAGGCTGGTCTTCTTCTATGGGGTTTAGTAGATGTGTTGCTCTCCATCCAGGTTATGTTTGCGGTAAGTTTGAAGTGGATCTGTTTGATTTCGAGTAAGGTGCTTAGGTATGTATCCACTTCGAGTTTTTGAGCTTCGGTGATGTTTGAGTGCTGTCCCGCTTTGGTCTTCTTTCTCGGAGTGTTCGTTAGGGTCGACTATTTCTGGTTTTCGCATATGGTTTTCTTTGCTCGGCAAGTAAGGTTCTCATTTGCGTACCAGTTCTAATGCTCTGTCGTTTGCTTTGCCGTCGGGTTGTGTTTTTCTTAGTGGTTCCTCATTCTTCTGAAACCTGGGTGAAAGATTTCTTTGTGCATTCGTATCCTTTTGGTATCCTTATTCTATCTTCTCATATTTCTGCTTCTTGTTTTACTGCTAAAGTTGTTCTTGCTTTGTAATTTCGGCTTGTATATTGCTGCCATTCAATAGAATATCTTTTACAAAAAAAAAAATGAAAGTAATAAAATGGTGGCGGTCTAATAGTTTTCACTTGCATAAAAATTAATATGTTGGTCAATGTTAGAGATTAATTCTCTTCAAATCCAAAAAAGTTANTGAAAGTAATAAAATGGTGGCGGTCTAATAGTTTTCACTTGCATAAAAAATTAATATGTTGGTCAATGTTAGAGATTAATTCTCTTCAAATCCAAAAAAGTTAATCATTTTTGTTTGCTAAATCAAAATAATTTCATGCTTTATATTAATTAAATTTTGATAAATGAACCATACAACGATATCGCACACCTTAAATATCAATTAAAGACATCACCTCCCCCCCCCCCTAATTCTTTTGTAGCTTGAAAAAAACTTATATTATTAGTTTTATGAAAATCTATCATTTCTTTCAAGAATACACATCACCATTGCTTCTAAAGCTAACTTAAAGCCACTTCTAGGCAAGCACTCCAGATTTGTAACCGCATTAGCTTTTTTTTTTCTAGCCAGTTCTTGTGCTCTCCTGATTTCTCTATTTTCACTTGGTATAATGATAAGGTGTCTGTTCTTCTTTCTTCTCTTTTTTGTTTTCATTTGTGTCGCTGAGGTTTATTCATTCTCAGTCTGTTGTTCTTTCGGAAACGCAAACTATAGGATTCTTCACTGATTTGGATTTCTTCGTCGTCTTCTTCTTCTTTCTGTTTTTATCGAGTTTATAATGGTTTCTGTGGATCTGTGCTTGATTTGAAGACTTAGATTCATGGTGTTTATGACTCTACTATCAAACCTTTAATCTCCTCCTGATGCAGCAGTAGCTTCTCCAATTCTTTCAAGAATACACATCACCATTGCTTCTAAAGCAAACTTAAAGCCACTTCTAGGCAAGCACTCCAGATTTTTAACCGCATTAGCTTTTTTTCTAGCCAGTTCTTGTGCTCTCTTGATTTCTCTATTTTCACTTGATATAATGATGAGGTGTATGTTCTTCTTTCTTCTCTTTTTTGTTTTCATTTGTGTCGCTGAGGTTTATTCATTCTCAGTCTGTTGTTCTTTCGGAAACGCAAACTATAGGATTCTCCACTGATTTGGATTTCCTCGTCATCTTCTTCTTCTTTCTGTTTTTTATCGAGTTTATAATGGTTTCTGTGGATCTGTGTTTGATTGAAATACTTAGATTCATGGTGTTTATGACTCTACTATCAAACCTTTAATCTCCTTCTCCTGATGCAGCAGTAGCTTCTCCAATTCTTTCAAGAATACACTTCACCATTGCTTCTAAAGCCAACTTAAANCTGATTTCTCTATTTTCACTTGATATAATGATGAGGTGTCTGTTCTTCTTTCTTCTCTTTTTTGTTTTCATTTGTGTCGCTGAGGTTTATTCATTCTCAGTCTGTTGTTCTTTCGGAAACGCAAACTATAGGATTCTCCACTGATTTGGATTTCCTCGTCATCTTCTTCTTCTTTCTGTTTTTTATCGAGTTTATAATGGTTTCTGTGGATCTGTGTTTGATTGAAATACTTAGATTCATGGTGTTTATGACTCTACTATCAAACCTTTAATCTCCTTCTCCTGATGCAGCAGTAGCTTCTCCAATTCTTTCAAGAATACACTTCACCATTGCTTCTAAAGCCAACTTAAAGCCACTTCTAGACAAGCACTCTAGATTTTTAACCGCATTAGCTTTTTCTCTAGCTACTTCTTGTGCTTTTTTGATTTCTCCATCTTCACTCAAGACTTACTATCATTGAGTCTCACAAAACTGAGACTTAATGATAGTAAGTCTTGTGTAATGGAGTATTTATAAACCATTTGTGGGCAATAAAATGATAGTAACAAGTATTCTAAGTTATTTTTATCTTTGACTTGAGACCAGTTGTAAATTTTGACCATTAAATAATTTGACTTGGGTGGCAAAGAAATTATATTATTGTTTTTGTATGATTAAGTATTTACTTTGTTAATATTTTGCCAAAATGTTCTTGTTTTTTCAATTTAAATGTTAAATTAATGTTTTACCAAGTTTGTGGAGATTTTCCTTAAATAATTTAATTCATTATAGATAAATATTAATTATTCAACCTAAAAACAATATGGTCACTTATTCAAAAAGATACACAATATGATTTAAATGAATAGTCAATTTTTTATCTCTAGTCAACAACAAAACAGTTCACTAGTCTGAATTCTATACAAAAATATATTTAAACTAAAATAAATTTTAACTAATCTTATAATATATAGTTATTAACGTATTAGTTTTGACAACATTCATCTTAGTACACTAATTGATATAGGTTTACATTTCGAAGAAAATTATTGTACATAATTAAGTTTTCAAACAAGGAAATAATTTCAAAAAATAAAAATAAAAGAATAAACCACATCGTATAATATCATATATGTAACAATAATTGGTAAACATTATGTTTACCTATTAGTTATAACAGTAATAATTTATTTTAGTAATAGTTTTGAGAAAATAATTTTATGGGTATTTTTGAAAAATAAATTTTATGATGGTATGTTATCTAAATTTTTTTAAATTGTGGTATTTTTGAGAATTTTTTAAAATTATAATAACGTGCGCGCGAGAAACAATAAAAAATAACATTAAGCTTCTTAATTTACTTTCCAAATTTTGGAAATGTCAAAGAAATAAATCAACCAAAATTTCAAATATAAATAGGAGGAATTAAACTTGAATTTTTCCAATATACTTCGTTACTACAATTTCAAAAAAAAAAAAAAAAAATACCTCCAATTTCCTTTTTCACTAACTCAAGAATAATCTCTCATTTTTCATATATTTCTTTGTCAAACCAGTACATGGAAACATTCACATCATTATTATTAGAGAAAAATGTCATTGTTGATACTACAAATACTATAGATCAAATAAGTAAACTTCCGGAAGATATTTTGGTGAATATCCTATCAAGATTGTCCACTGAAGAAGCCATAAAAACAACTATATTGTCCAAAAGATTGATGTCTGTGCAGTGCCGGTCCAATGTTTATGGATGCCCCACGCGAATTTTATATATGTGCCCTCATATATAATCCAAAATCACAAATATATGAATAAAAATAATTTTAAATATGATAGTGTTCAAATTACAAAATACATATTAGAAAAAAAATCAACAAAAATAAAATTTTACTGATTAAATATAGCTCTTTTTACATTTTTTCCTGCAAAATCATTCNTCCTGTAAAATCATTCATTAAACTCACGTAATCGAGTTTTTCAACCATAGATGTCTCAATTGATAATAAAGCGAGTCCGTTCAATCTCTCTTGTGACATGGTTGATCGCAAATAGTTCTTGATCAGCTTCAACTTCGAAAAACTTCTTTCCGCTGTGGCGACTGATACCGGAATAGTCAACAAAATACGATAAGCAATTTCCGTATTTGGATAACATCCCTCCATATTTCTCAAAAGCCCAAGCATTTCAATAGGTTTCTGAACTTCTTCTGGTATTCCTTCTCGAAGAATTTTAAGTTCCAAATACAAATCTTCAGCAACTATGTCAGAATGCAAATCATTACTCAATGAAGCCTCCAAATTCACACATGATGCTCTCAAAATAGCATCACTTGATGATGTTAGTTTCCTTATATCAAACAAAAATCCAAAAGTGTGCTCATACCTTTGGAATTGCTCAAACCTTGACTCAAGAGAAACTAAAGTTTGATCCATTAGTATGTTGAAGTAATCAATTCTAAAGCTCTCCTCATGTGGTAGTAAAATGTCTTCATTAGCTACCTCGATGTCCTCATCATAGTGCTTCTTTCTCCTAATGATTCGCTTTTTATTAATTGGAAATTCGGCTTCGATCTCCATATCATCTGCAATTTGTCTAGCCTTAGACTTTGCTTCTTCAAAGCCTGTTTCTCGATATTTCTGAAAGTATGCAACAAGCCCTTTCAATTGGTGAATCGCAGCGTCAATATCAATATTTTCCGATTGCAGGATCTTGCTTACAATATTGACTACAGAAAGAAGGTCGTACCAAATAACCAGACCAAACAAGAACTCAAAACCTCCAATTCCATGTGTTTCACTTAAAGCAAGTGACTCAACATCACTTCGTGTTTTTATATCATCAGTACTTTCAGCCAAGTAAAGTAAAGCTTCTTTGATTTTAGGGCTTGAAACCGTATTGCTTTGACACTTTCAACATGACTTTCCCATCGTGTCTGAGATAAAGATTTAAGGGTAAGTCCATTCACCATCTCAGTCAATATTTCCCACCTATTTGTCGAAGAAGCAAACAAACAGTAAATACGTTGAACAATTCCAAAAAAAGACACAGCCTTTGTGGAAAAAGATGCTATGTCACATAACACAAGGTTCAGACTATGACAACCACATGGCGTGAAAAAATCCCTTGGATTAATTTCTAGCAACCTCTTTTGGACTCATTTATTCTTTCCTTTCATATTAGATCCATTATCGTATCCTTGTCTTCTCACATCATCAATGTCTAACTCGAGATCAACCAATGCATCTTTGAGCGAAGAAAAAAGACCTTCTCCTTATTATCTTTAACGACCAAAAATGTCAAAAAGTATTCCAAGATCTTGGTTGACATTGTAGAGACATCCACACATCGGATAACCAAAGTCATTTGTTCTTTATGACTAATATTTGGGGTACAATCAAGAATTATCGAGAAATATTTTGAATCATGAATCTTTCTTATGATCATAACTTTGATCTCCTTAGCAAGCATATCAATCAACTCATTTTGAATCTTGTGGCTAAGGTAATGAGAATATATCTCTTTTCTCTCAATTCGTCTAACATGCTCTCTCATCACCGTATCAAACTCAGCAATCATCTCGATAAGACCCAAAAAATTCCCATTATTTTCTTCCCCAAGCTTCTCATTATCGCCGCGAAATGCCAAATTCCGTTGTGCTAGTGTCTTTACCACTGCAAATATTCTCAATAATACTTCTCTCCAATGGTTTTTCTCTCTATTTAGTTCTTCTTGAGCATGCTTGTCAATTGTTTGATTCTTTTGGAATCTCATTAGCATCTCTGCCCAACTTTTCATGCAAATAACATGATCTTGAGAAACTTCATGTTCTTTCAATCTCTTTGAAAAGTTTTTCCAATCATTGTACCCCGTTGCTGCCAAGTTACCACCACTTTTTTCACGTCTAAATAACTTGCAACAAAAACAAAAAGCTTTATCCAAAACTTTTGAATATATCAACCATCTTCTATTTTGTTTCTCTCCATTCGCCATATCTCTAGTGTAGAATGCATGAGAAAAATGTCTACCAATACCATCTTTAGGAAACTGGTAATCATTTGGTAGCCTTTTCATTGGACCATTTTTAACGAGTAGATCTCTCATTCTCATATCAACGTTTCCCCAATTTCCAGGATCATAATCATAAGAAGTATCTTCTTTTTGTTGTTCATGTTCATCTTCACCTATCTCTTCTTGATAAGTCTCTTTACATTCATCTGAATTCTCATATTCGCTATTCATCCTATTTGAATCCATTTCATTTTCCTCTTCTCTTTCTTCTTCACTAGGTGTTTCTTTATTGATACTAGATTTTTCAACACTTTTTTTAACTTCTTTTACATACTTGAATATTGAACCATCTTGAGATTTGATGAATGCTTCCTCTTTTTTCTTTTTATTTCTTTTCTGAGCTCCAGATGGTTGACTTCTTTTACACCCAGATGAAACTCTTATGTTAACTCGAGATGGTTTGCTTTGTGGTGGCATCTTCGGATCTTCCTACTTTTACATATACAAAAAGAAATGATCAAAATTCAATAATGATATCCACCAAATATCATATATATTAAAATATAATAAAATTTTATTTGACACTGATTTTCTAAACATTTTTAAAAGCTTGTTTTGTAATCATAATCTCCACAGAAATCTAATCTAATGAATAATAAAATGTAAATTATGAATTTTGTGTGTTTTTTGTTTCGTAGAATACGAGTTGACAAGTTGGTAACTTGGTATTGTACAAAAGTATCAAAATTCAATAATACTTGTTTGATTAATGATTATGAATAATTTTGTTTTGCACAGTATGAACAGCCTATTGCCAAAATAAAGTCAATTTTTACAAAAATATTTTGATCAACTGATTATGTCAATTGCCACAACTAACAAAAGTACATACAATATAAATAATTACATCAAGTAAAATTCAATATACATCCCTTGTTTTTTTGAAGATGATAGAAATCAAAGTTTGAATCACAAACCTCCAAATTTCATATTCGACACTTTTGACAAAAGAAAAAGGAGAAACTTTGTCGTTAGGGTTTTTTTATCTTAAATTATTTTTATTAATATTTTTTGGCATAAGTTTTAAGTTAATTTATTATATAAAAAAGCCTTGTTACGTTAAACTACAAGTCTCTCTACCAAACTCATTCCCACAAATGTTGAAAGCCCAACAAATTTATGATTTAGTATAAATGGTTACATATCTAAGACAAAAAAATTAATTTCCCCTAATTATATGGGACCCTAATCCATCGCCTATGTCGCCTCTCTCGTGGGTCGGGCCTGTGTCTGTGTGAAAAAAGATACCTCATCTTTTTTTGACATGAGAAAAAAAAATTATACCCTCTACTACTAGATCGTGGTGGTACATTGATTACCAAGGTTTTTTAAATAATTTTATATTCATTTTATATTTTATATCTAAATCACCATTTGATAAAAAGATTTTGATTAAATATAAAAATTTGAATAAATCTACGTATATACCAGGTTCAAAATGAACACGTTAATTTTTGGAAAATAACATTGTAAAAAAAGGTATGGTTATTTATGTGTTTTTATACTTAGATCAGTTTATTCCGAGAAAATTGAATTTTAAAATTGTAAAGTACAATTTTATCCGCGAGAAACTGAATTTGAATTTGATATATATATTCAGAAATGAAGATAAAGTTTTTATTGTAAACATCTATTGCAAATATTCATAATCTTCTCGTCACTATTTGATCACTATTTGATAAATAAATTTTGATTAAAATAAAAAAAATGAGTTATATCAACGTATATTTGTTTGGACACATAGTATAAAATGTATTTAGATTATTTTATTTTTGTAAAATTTAAATTTTTAAATGTAAGTACATTATCACGCGTGAAACATTAAATTAGAAATCGGGTATGCATATATAGAATATTAAGGCATGAAAAGAAATATATCTTAATTTATTGTAACAATTTATTGTGGATCTTTATGTTCTTCTCATGATTTTATTTTATACATTAATCGTTTTTTTTTGTTTTTTTTTTGCATTTTTCAGGTTATCAACAATCACATTGATCATTTAGAGGTTGACATAATATTCCATTACTCATACCAATGTGAAGATGTGATGCTTAATTCTTGGATCCAATCACTAACGAATGTGAAAAAACCAAAAATCTCAAACTTGCAAATTTTTTTAGGTCACCTTGAACCATATCCTGAAGCCAATGTCCTAAAATTGTCCCGGGAAATATTCTCTCACCCAAACCTAAAGACTCTCTCTCTATATCAATACATTTTAAAAGATTCACATACTTTCATCAATTGTCAGAATCTCAAGAGACTTGAACTTCTTACCATCGTATCCAATGTTGATGTCTTTAACAAAGTCATATTTTCTTGTCCCTCCCTTGAGACGATCTTGTCCTACAAATGTTTTTCTATTGTCCGAGTACAACGAAATTGATGGTATTGAAGTGTTCGCGCCTAGACTTGATATTATCTCTATTGATTACATCTTCTGTGAGAGTGATAAAGTAGCTTTTCAAGTTCCTAAACTTCGGTTTAGTAGAAACTATTGGGTCGCAAGAAGTCTTACTCCTCATAGAAGCTTATATTATATCAAGTGTCAGTGACCAGGTATAAGTAATTACATGTTGATATAATTATAAAGAAGAGTTATGATACTAATATTAATAGTGTTACTTGTTTTGCTTATATAATCTTATAAGGTGAAAGAAAACAATGGGAATGAACTCATAGGGAAGTGGCCTCATCATTATATTACACAACCTGCATGTTTATCAGTCTGTGTAGATTTGAAAAATCCACAAGAAGTTGAGATTCTTAAGGAAACTTTAGCTACTTGGACTGAGAAAATGATAGAGCTTGGGATAAATTTTAAGGGATGGTTCAAGTTTTATTGGAATTCGTTTGATATATTTTTCTTTCGATATACATAAAGTTCTATTAAATGGATGTGGATGTTGTTCTAAAAATTTGAGAGTAATACCTCAAAATCACATGTTCAACTACAATAGTGAGGAGTAAACATTTTAAATATGATATTATAAATGGCTAATATTTTGGTTAAAGAAAAGAAACTCTCACAATTTATAGTTTAATATGTAGTACTATGTAGAATAACAATCTTTTATTGGTGAGGCAAAAAATAACTTAATATACAAAATATCTTACCAAGTGCATAGTGGCTTAATGACTTTAAGAGTTATACCTCAAGGTCATTAGTTCAATTTCACTTTGTGATTTACGATTTGGAATTGATATTATCAAAGTTTAATTAAAACCATTGTAAAGAATATAGGATATATATTTTGAACTTTCATGGTTTATTATATATATTATATTTGATTTCATCCATAAATCGATTTTTTTCATGAATCTCGTAAATATGTTATATTATTTAAAATATCAATCTTTTAGGAGAATCTTCTATTGGTGTGGTACAAATAACTTATAATGTGTAATATCTACTAAATGAATAGTGATTTAGTGAGTTTGAAAGTGATACTTCAAAGACGCTAGTTCAACTTCATTTAAAAAAGCGTGATTTTTAAGTTAAAAATGATATAAAATATTCAAAACATTCATGTTTTTTAATATATATATATATATATATATATAATGTCATCCATAAATCAATTTTCTTCTTTATAAATGAAATATGTTAATATAGGTAGAATAATAATTTTCTATGAGAATTTTCTATTGGTAAAGCAAAAAATAGCTTGTCGTATATAATTTCCTATCAAATCAAATGAATAGTGGTTTAGTGATTTAGAAAGTATATTTTAAGGTTACTACTTCAATTTGACTTAGGAGAGGTGATTTATAATTTAANGGCTATGAGCCTTAGGGTTCGATCCTTTTATATAGGCTATGAGCCTTAGGGTTTTTCCTAAACAAACTAGAATTAGAAAACAACTTAGAATTAGGAATAGGCCCAATAAGGAATGGGAATGGAAATCAATCCCATTCCTTTAAGATTTTCGAAAATATTAGGCCCATTAGTCATTCTTTTATTTCGCCAAGTGCCTATTCAAAGATAAACACTTATTCCAAATTCATCACAGCTAGCTTAACGAAGTGGATAAAAGTTCTTCGTTAAAACCTTAGTGATTGACCAAAAACCCAAGGTGGGAAAAAGGCGATCATC
>OVBE01012098.1:0-13660 GCA_900406425.1 Iberis pinnata
AGAGACATGATTCATTATTGTCTCCGAGTGGAGACATTAGCATGTTTCTTAGTTACAACAGCTCTCTGCAGTTTACGGTTTCCCGCGGGCTAGTCATGAGGTTTAGTCTTGGTGCGCGTTCTATAACGGCCAACATTAGAAACCGTCTTGTGGTAGGAAAAATCCGCGTCCGAGACTTGACCTTCCTCTTTTTCCTCCTCGCCAGTATTCCTGGTATCTGCAAGAACAACATAACGGGATGGTGAGAACGCCGCAATATTTTTTGTATCAATTGAAGCAAGCTTAGTAGGAGAGAGCGAAGAGGCGCGGCTTTGTCGCTTCACAAGCGTCCATTCCGAGGCTTCAATGGGAGAAGCAAGGGCAGGAGATGTCGCTGCCCGAGGCGGAGGGTGGGAGACTGTTTCAAGTCCATCTAGGCGTTCAATAGTTGGATCGTTGAGCGAGGGTTGATGCAAAGGATCTTCGATGGTAGGTGAGGGAGTATTGGCATTGTGTGTACCTACAGCAATAGCACAATCAAAGTCATTAGTTGTGTCGGTAGTATCAATAGTACCAACATCACGAGGAGACTTAGAAGAGTTGACGATTGCGGTTGTTGTAATGGCAATGTCGTGAGTCTTATGAGCCGAGAGTTGAACGGTTTGTGGCTGGTCAGGAATCACACTAGGAACTTGTAATGATGGAGTCGCCGCATGTGGTACTGATGATGATTTACCATCATCTTTCTTAATGCATGACTGTGTGGTATGACCCCAGCTACGATAGTTCGTACACCGCGGCGGCAACCATGGGTAGGAGACCAAGACCGGTAGCTCGACACCATCAAGTTTGATCTCATTGATAAGCTCCTTTTCCAGGTCAACAACCACCATAGCTCGACCCACATCAAGACGTACACAACACTCTGTATTGGGGTGTAAGCGCTGGAAATCTCCAACAATGTTTCCAAGAAATTTAAGACCTGCAAGTGAGAAAAGATTATCAGGGACGTTCTTAAAATCAACCCAGAGAGGCTTAGAAGTAAGGTCGGGTTTCGCTATTGACTTCGATGGACTCCATTCCTGTACAACAAGAAGGGTGTCAGAGATATGCCAGTATTTCTTATGACAAATATTGTTACGCAAATCCAAAGACTCAATACGAAATAAGACAGTGTCGGATTTGATAAATTGAACGTCAATTTTTGCTGATTTGCCATCGCGGTTCCACAAACGATTCACCGTAGCATGGACTTTCCCGATATGGGGAGCCTCGCCAATGAAGAATCCAACCAAAAACTTTGCCCATAAGGGCTGTGGATCAAGAAGCAGGTGTTTCGGTATAGTGACCGTGGCTACACCGCCGGAAGTGGACAAGGTTGATGGAATTGAATGGTTATGTAGGTCATGGAGTGCAGCTGTTGCGGTGGCTGTCCAAGACGGTTGTGCCGATGGTGTATTAGTAGGTGATGAAGCTACTGTCGAAGGTGAATCGATGGAAGAGGAAGCAACGACCAGATGGGAAGCTCCTGGCGGTGCAGCAGTCTCCGACGGTGTGGAAGCCATCGGAGTGACGGAGCGCCGGCCGCCGGTATTGCGTGATGAAGACGTCATATATGGAAGGTACATAATGCCCTAAATCGCCGCTCCTACAGAAAACACAGTGCTGGTGTCGTCCCCATGTTATTAAAAAAAAAAATTACAATATTACTAATGTCAATTGACAATAATAGCTTTAATTTATCAAATTGATCTCATGAAAATCGAAGTAAATGCAACGTGTAAAAAATTGGTCTCTTAAACAAAACTCTCTCTGTTGTTTTATGATTAAAACTTGCACACAATTTAAGAAAAAAAAAAGAATTTTTATCAAAGAATACATTAATTTAATAATTTTACACTTTTCTATGTCAATAAACTAATCATTATCCAAGAATTTAAATATTTTAATTAATAATTTTTAGACTAGAATATGAATAAAATCAATATTTAGAAAAAGCCTCTACAACATAAATCGTTTAATAAATGGAGGGAGTATTATAAAGATAAGTAATACAATAGTAGGAGGTGATTTTAACACTATCTTGCGAACTGATGAGAGAACTGGTGGTTGTGGTACTTTCTCTTCGGATTCAGTTGCATTAGGTTAGTGGATCAATGACATTGCGTTGATTGATATGGGGTTTAGTGGGAACGTTTTCACGTGGAAGAGGGGTCGTGAAGAGCGAACGTTTGTTGCCAAGAGACTTGATCGGTTATTATGTTGCGCAAAAATCAGACTTAAGTGGCAAGAAGCTATGGTTACGCATTTGCCGTTTCTAGCCTCGAATCATTCCCTCCTTTATCTTCAACTCCAGGCTATAGTGCTTGATCCGAGCCGTCGTCCCTTCAGATTTGAAGCAGCTTGGATGATGCACCCAAGTTTCAAAGAGTTGCTCAATGTATCCTGGAATCAAAATGTATCAACTATGGAAGCTCTGCTTGTGTTCCAGCGTTGGAACAAAGATGTTTTTAGGAATGTTAATAAGAAGAAGTTAAGGCTTGAACGAAATATTATGAAGACTCAAAAAGACCTATTATCGGCCCACTCAGATGTGTTGTTAAGGCGAGAAGAACAACAAGTGAGGGAGCTAGATAATATTCTTGCTCAGGAAGAAATGATATGGTTTTCAGAAATCTCGGGACAAATGGATATCACAAGGAGACTGTAATACAAAGTTTTTTCATACATCAACGATTGTGAAGAGGAAACGAAATAGAATTGATTCGATTCAAAATGATTTGGGGCATTTAACTACAGAACGTAAGGAGATTGAGTCTTTGGCTATTGCATATTATCGACGCCTTTACTCAATGGAGGACTTAGATCTGATAGTGGAGAAGCTCCCAGTTGAGGGTTTTGAACACTTATCGGATATGAAATTGGATGCGCTAAACAAGGAGTTTGTAGCAGCTAATGTTGAGCTTGCTATGAGGAGTATGGGTAAATATAAAGCTCCAGGACCGTATGGGTATCAACCAATTTTTTACCAACAATGTTGGGAAGTTGTTGGTACTTCGGTCACACGTTTTGTTCTCAATTTCTTTCAAACGGGTGTTCTACCTGAGAGATTGAAAGATGCTCTGGTTGTTTTGATTGCAAAAGTGGAGAAACCGGAGAAGATTACACAATGCATGCCGATTAGCTTGTGTAATGTGCTATTCAAAATAATTACCAAGATGATGGTTATACGTTTGAAACCGTTAATGTCTAAACTCATCGGGCCAACGCAATCTAGTTTCATTCCAGGACGTTTGAGTTCATATAACATTATTATTGTACAAGAGGCTGTCCATTCTATGCGACGAAAGAAGGGTCGAAAAGGATGTATGTTATTGAAACTGGATCTTGAGAAAGCTTATGATCGTATTAGATGGAACTTCTTACAAGATTCTCTGGTGGCTGCCGGTTTGCCAGCGAATTGGGTACATTGGATTATGACTTGTGTTTCAAACCCGTCTATGAATTTACTGATTAATGGTGAACTTACAGAGGGGATTAGTCTTGAGCGGGGAATTCGACAAGGTGATCTATTATCTCCTTACTTGTTTGTTCTTTGTATGGAGAGGTTGTGTCACCTAGTAGACGCATCAGTCGAAATGAGAGAGTGGAAACCGATTATACTATCGCGGGGTGGTCCAAAGCTATCCCACGTTTGCTTCGTGGATGATCTCATTCTATTTGCAGAGGCGTCTCATGCTCAGATCCGAGTTGTTAAGAAGGTATTGGAGACTTTCTGTTTGGCATCGGGTCAAAAGATAAGTCTTGAGAAGTCCAAGATCTATTTTTTGGAGAATGTTTCTAGGGAGATGGCGGATTCAATTATTGCTTATAGAAAAATTAGTCGAACTCGGAATCTTGGCAAATATCTTGGGTTACCGGTAATCCACCAAAGACTGAAGAAAGAAGCATTTAGTGGTATGGTAGAGAGGATATCATCGAGGCTTACGGGATGGAAAGGTCGGTTTCCCTCATTGGCAGGTAGAATAACGTTAACCAAATATGTCCTCATGTCGATACCTATCCACACTATGAGTATAATTTGGGGTGGTGAGTCGGGACAAAGAAAACAACATCTTTTGGCATGGGAAAGATTATGTGCTCCAAAGGTTGATGGCGGATTGGGAATTAGAGTGCTATCTAACATGAATAAAGATTTGTTGGCGAAAATTGGATGGAGACTAATGACAGAGAATGAGAGCTTATGGTCTAGTATCTTGAAGATGAAGTACAAGGTTAGAGGGGTACATGATATGACATGGCTGAACCCAAAGAGCACATGGTCAGCTACTTGGAGAAGTATTACTAGGGGTATTCATGATGTAATCTTACCTAACTACCGTTTCTCGTTAGGGGATGGATCGAAGGCATATTTTTGGCTCGATAAATGGCTTGGAAATTCTCCTTTGTTACACCGTATTACGTCCCTTGTACCGCTTGACATGCTGGGCCGTAGAGTCAATGAGTTATGGGACTCTACTCATGGCTGGCGTCTTCAGGAAATAGCGCCTTTTGTCCCGAATGAGGTTGTAGTAGAGCTGTTAGGTACGGTGGTTGATCAAGTCACCAGAGCTAAGGATGAGTTTTCTTGGAGCGGGAAAACCGATGGTAAATTCTCAGTAAAATTGGCTTATGATGTAGCGTCTCTCAACATAGTGCCGAGACAGTTGTGTGGCCAGTTTTTCAAACGTATTTGGAGTGCTCCGGTTACTGGACGTGTTCGTGTATTTTTATGGATGGTTGGTAACCAGTGTATCATGACTAATGTGGAACGGTTTTGATGGCATCTTTGTGGTACATCACTGTGTCAGGTGTGCAAGCAAGGAGATGAAACTATTATTCATGTGATTCGAGATTGCCCGGCTATGAAAGGAGTATGGGTTCATCTAATACCTGTGCAACACCATGACCCTTTTTTCAACCAATCGCTTCTTGAGTGGATGTTCTCTAATCTAGGTGATGAATCCATGTGTTTAAATTATTCATGGAGATTTTATTTGCATTGGCAGTGTGGTGGGCGTGGAAATGGCGTTGTGCCAATGTTTTTGGTGCGACAACTTTGTGGAGAGACAGAGTTAGATTCTTATAGAATATGGCAGGGGAAGTTTCGAAGAGTTTAGCTAATGCATCGTCTACTTTACCGTCAATACCGGATAGAATAGAGCGGCATATAGCATGGGTACCACCGGTACAAGATTGGATTAAGGTGAATACCGATGGTGCTTCGCGAGGAAACCCGGGACAATCGGCTGCTGGTGGAGTGCTAAGGGACCGTGAGGGGCAATGGCGAGGTGGATTTGCATTACATATTGGTAAATTCTCTGCCCCTTTAGCAGAATTGTGGGGAGTTTACTATGGTCTCTATGTTGCCTGGAACAGAGGCTTTAGGAGATTGGAGTGTTGGAGATCGATTCCAAACTAGTGGTTGGCTTTCTTAAAGGCGGAATTGAAGATTGTCACCCTCTAGCTTTCTTGGTGCGTCTGTGCCATGGCTTTCTTAAGAAGGACTGGTTAGTCCGTATTACTCATATCTATCGTGAAGCGAATAGAGTAACAGATGTTCTTGCGAATCAGGCTTTTTCATTGAGTTTTGGTTTTCATATGTTTGATAATGTTCCTGTTGAGTTGTTTTCGGTTGTATTTGATGATTTTCGGGGTGTTGCTTTGCCTCGAATGACGATTGTTTAATTCTTTTATTTTAAGTGAGGAGTAATCTCCTCATGATTTACCAAAAAAAAAGATAAGTAATACAAAAATTACATATTCTTCTTTAGTCGCTTTTTGTGGATCACCAAAAATATTTAATTAAAAAGTTTTGTAAAACTAAAGTATCTTTTTTTTGTCAACAAACAATTACAACAACAAAGTCCACTGACTCGAACACGTGCTATGAGACCAGCACTAACACATTACAACCGCTAGGTTAAGAGCACTCGACAAACTAAATATCTTTATATTATTATTTGTGAAGTACAATTAGAAAATAACATTTTGTTTACGTGATATATTAGAATATATGTTACTATAACTAATAGAGTTGAAGAATAAACAAAAATAACAATATCAAAAATATATTTGAAAAAAATACAGAAACATATATTCAATTCGCATAAAATTATTTATAACATATATCATTAATTATATATTAACTTATTTTCTTTAATATATACAATAAAATCTTAATAGAACCAAATATTAATATAATATATTATATAAGTTTTCTCAATTTAAAAAAAAAAAATACAAGATCTCATATAAGAAATTAAAATAATCTCGATCATTTCCACCTTCTATATGTATACATATATGTGTTTATGATTATTTTCATTATCACACCAATTTTGGTAATGTGGTTTAAATGTAAGAAATCCATACTTAATTGGAATCCGAATACCGAAAAGTAATTTGGTTAAATTTGTTTTTTTTAATGAAACCAAATTGTCATATTTGAACTCCTTACAATTATTTGAATCATAATCTTTCTATTATACATTCCAAATCATAAAACATTATATTTCCAAAATTTAATATATGTCAACGGTGAATCTGCAGGCTATTTTTCTAATTTTCGTGGTATCGTCAAAGTTGTGCTCTCTCTCCCTATTTATATGTGATTGCTAACAACGTCTTGCCTAAACTTTTGAATGCACCTGCAGCATCATGTCAGATTGGCTACCATCCAAAATGTCAAGATTTGGGTCTCACTCACTTATGTTTCGCCGATGGTATCATGGTTTCCTCAGATGGTTCCCCAAACTCGATCCAGGGGATCTTGCAAGTTTTGGACACATTCAGTACAATCGGGACTCCGATTCAATCTCAAAAAATTCTTTGCTTTCCTCTCAACGGCTCCTGAACCAGCCATGTTGCACACACTTGCTTTCACTGGCATCCGTTGTGATGTTTACCGATCCGTTATCTCGGCCTGCCGCTTACAACCAAGCGTTTAAGTACAGTCGATTACGCTCCCCTAATTGACTGCATTCGCTCCAGACTTAACTCTTGGTCCTCTAAGCTTCTTTCCTATGCATGAAGGTTACAACTTATTCAATATGTGATTGTCAATATGATCAATTTATGTTAGTATGCTTTTCGTCTATCCAAGTCTTGTCTACGCATCCTCAACAGTCTTTGTAGTAACTTCTTATGGACCGGCTCCTTGTTGACATCTTCCTTCACAAAGGTAAGTTGGAATGATGTTTTCCGTCCTAAGTCGCAGGGTGGCCTCGGTATCTGTCGGTTTGAAGACACATCAACGATATTCTCTCTATCTCTGATATGATGCTTACACACCAACACTTCCTCTCTATGGACCTCTTGCACCCGTGTTGGGCCAGGGTTTGATACCCACTTTGAGGCCCAACAAGAATATGATTAAGGCCCAAGTGAATGGCCCAAACCCGACAAGCAAGCTCCGACCCGGTGAAAGACACGCAAACCCCATCATTGTTCATGATATGACGGGGCCGAGTCAGAGAAGGATCATTATAAATAGAATGTCATATAGACTGAAGAGGGGGTCGGACAAAAAGACAAGGAGTAAAGATAGAGAAAGAGATCTCGCCGATATTGACGAAGTAGAAGTACGATCACGTAACAAATCATGTTTACTATTTGATTGATCAAAAGGTGTTCCTTGATCATCTCGTCTATCGAGATTGTTGTAACTAGAAATGATACCTCGTCCATAGAAGATACTCAGATACAACGTCCTTATCAACGTCCATTCATAGCCGAAGTAAAAAAAAGTTAGTATAAAATGCTATAGTCAAATGGCCTCGTCTATTTAATCTTTTTAATATTTTAAACATCTAAATAATATTCAACTACATGTCGTCTGATCCTTCTATTAAATTCACTGAGTTCAGCAGAGTACGAGGACCGGTTAAACATTTGGCGCCTTATGTGGGGATATCAGCTTTTGAAAAATAAAGGGTCAAGAAAACAAGAATGATGGCCGATAACAACGACACCATTCCTGACGACGTAGCCAAAGCACAGTCACAAGTAGACGTTCGCCAAGCCGAGACCAACCGATTAATAATCCAGCGCATCGATGATCAAGCCAGAGAAGCAAGTGAATTCCGAGCTAGGTTTGAAGTTGTGTTTGCAGACGGTGAGCAAAGGGCGCGTCTTGACACCCTTAATCACACCCTCTTCGGCACACCAAGCACCCCGCTCCAGCCAACTCTGACTGATTCAGCTGACAAAACGCCGCAACCATCTTCTAGTGCCCAGACTAGCCGAGATGAAATTATATCTCTTAAGCCACAGTTGCACGAAATGAGTTTGCAAGTTCACCGGGCTATCAATTCAGCCCCCGAAATCGAGCGTGTCGTTGAAGAAACTCAACGCACCCCGTTTACTAAGAAAATAACTGACACCCAGCTAAGTCAAGTAACTAAAATAAAACTCATAGTGTATGAAGGCTATAGTGATCCAAGCCACCATATGACTACGTTTACGATAGCTATGGGTCGAACCCGTTTTAGTCCGGCCGAGAAAGATGCTGGATACTGTCAGTTTTTTGTAGAGAACCTCGGCGGCGCTGCATTGACTTGGTTTTCACATCTTCCACCGGGGAGTATCGGTAGTTTCCAGCAACTATCTACTGCCTTTCTAAAGCATTACTCGATTTTCATCGAGAAGAAAGCCTCGACGGCAGATCTTTGGACACTAGCTCAAGGAAGTCGGGAGCNTTCGGGAGCCATTATGAAACTTCATTGAACGATTCAAGAAGATAGTGTCTCGACTGGCGATACCCGACGAGGCAGCAATAGCAGCCCTACGCAATTCCATTTGGTACGAGTCCCGGTTCAGGGAAGACCTCATCCATTATGTTCAAGGTCAAGGTAGTCAGGCGCGTAACTTACCTAGACGTGCAGATGATAACCCAAAGGCTTTTTGCAAATTTCATGGAAGGACGGGACATAACACTGATGAGTGTAGACATCTGAAAAATATGGTCTTAAAGCAGTACAACCAGTCGCCTCGAAAGCCAAATGCCCCATGGCCTGCTAGGTAGCGCGGCGGTTTCAAACGAAGTACAACATATAATCGTCCAGCCGGAGTAAAGCAGAATAATTTTCAAAGACCTCCGATCGAATCGGATATGGAGCCACCCAAAAGGGACAGAGAAGTTAATGAGGAAGTCCAGCCCATACCGCGTCGACAGATTAACGTTATAATGGGTGGTCTACGACATTGCAATGATTCTGTTAGAGCAATCAAGAAACTTGAGCGCAAGGCGTCGTTATCAGTGGCAAGTTCCTCATCTATAGGTGGAGACGAGGACTTAATTAAATTCACGCAGGCAGATGCGCACGGTGTAGACGCTCCCTATAATGATTTCCTTGTCATCGAGCTGATGTTTGTAGATTGCGAAGTATCCAAAGTTTTGATAGATACTGGGAGTTCAGTAAACATTATATTCAAGGAGACCCACGCCAAAATGGAGATGGCTGAGGTGAAGGTGAAACCGTCATCTCAAGTACTTACTAGGTTCAGTAGTGAAACAGTTACTGCCGCCGGGAGTATCAAACTCCATATAAGCATTATGGGCGTAACTCGCATAGTGAAGTTGCTCGTCGTCGATGAGCACCCGATTTTCAATGCAATTCTGGGCACTCTGTGGCTGTACATGATGAAAGTCTTGGTTTCCGTGTATCACCAATGCATAAAATTCCCTACACCTAGAAGAACAAAGACGATAAGGGGAAACCAGCAGGTTGCATGCACTTGCTTTATCGCCGAGCACAAAGCCTAGAAAAGATCGGAAGCATAGCAACTACCGACTAAGTTCAACGATTTGCCGGGACCATTTTCAGCGACCAAGAACTGCACCACAGCGACTAAGTTCATCTGTCACGACGCACTAATATTGGCCGTTATATGCAAAATAATATTCACGATGAACTTATCTCCTTTCTGAAAGATAACGTAAGTACCTTTGCCTGCCTTTGCCTGGACGATGTCTGATATGAAAGGCATCAACCCATCAGTGATGTGCCACGAGCTCAACGTCGATCCCACCATGAAACTTGTCCGGAAAAAGCGCCCGAAGCTGGGGGTTGAGCGGAACCAAGCGGTTAATGACGAAGTAGAGAAATTATTGCAGGCCGGTTCTATAGTCAAAGTCAAATACCTTGAATGGATAGCTAACCCTGCTGTGGTCAAAAAGAAGAATGGGAAGTGGAGGGTCTGCATCAACTTCACTGATTTGAATAAGGCATGCCCGAAAGATAGCTTCCCACTTCTCCATATAGATCGTCTGGTCGAGGCTACAGCAGGCAAGGAACTACTTTCTTTCATGGACGCATTCTCTGGTTATAACCAAATTATGATACATCCAGACGATCAATACAAAACCGCTTTCATTACTGACTGCCGTTTGGATTAAAGAATGCTGGAGCGACGTACCAGCGGTTGGTTAATAAGATGTTCTCGTCTCATTTGGGCAAGACCATGGAAGTGTATATAGACGATATGCTCGTAAAAATCACCTCGGCGTCCGATCATGTGTCGCATTTACGAACTTGCTTTCAAATCCTCAATTTGTACGGGATGAAGCTAAATCATGCAAAGTGTATGTTTGGTGTAAAGTCTGGTGAATTCCTCGGTTACGTCGTGACTCAAAGAGGGATAGAGGCCAACCCTTAGAAGATCTCTGCCATCATCAACATGCCATCTCCTCAGAATATAAGAGAAGTGCAGCGGCTAACGGGCTGGGTCGCCGTTTTAAACAGATTCATATCTCGGTCGATGGAATGATGTCTTCCTTTTTACCAACTTCTCAAGGGAAACATGACATTCAGTTGGGATGAAAAGTGTGAGGAGGCGTTTTCAAAGCTTAAGGAGTATATTTTGACTCCGCCTATTTTGGCAAAACCCCTTGACAGCAAAACATTATTGCTCTATATTTCCGTTTCAACCGCGGCTGTCAGTGGATTTTTGGTCAGAGATGATCGGGGTGAGAAAAAACCCATATTTTAAAATACTCGATGGTGCCGAGACGAGATATTCGATGTTGGAGAGACTGGCTTACCCAGTCGTTGTTATTGCACGAAAACTCAGGCCTTATTTCCAATCTCATTCAATCACTGTAATGACCACCCAGCCACTAAGGACCATCATGCAGAGTCCGAGTCAATATGGACGAATGGCAAAGTGGGATATTGTGCGTAGTGAGTACGATATTGAATTTCGCAGCCGAACTAGTATCAAGTCCCAAGCTCTCGCAAATTTTCTAGTCGAGTTACCTCCATAATTCTTTACTCTGGAAGCATCAAAAACCTGGAACCTCTACATCGATGGTTCGTCGCGGTCAAACAGATTCGGTGTCGGAATTCGTCTCGAATCTCCAACGGCTGAGGTCATAGAACAATCTATCAAACTCAAGTTTGCTACTTCAAACAATGAAGCCGAGTATGAAGCGGTTCTCGCCGGGCTCCGTTTGGCTAGAAGCATGGGTGCAAGGAAAGTTCGTGTCCATAGTGATTCTCAGCTCGTTGTTAGTTATTGTAATGGTGAGTACGAAGCAAAGGACGAGCGGATGACATCTTATCTGTAACTCGTCCCGGGCATAAGGAAAGAATTCGATGAAGTCAAAATCTTGAAAATTCCTAGAAGCGAGAACATTTCTGCGGTTAACCTAGCAACCTTAGCCTCTGCTCCGGCTAATGGGTTAACACGTTCGTTTCCAATCAAAGAAATCACAATACCAAGCATCTCATATTCAGGAGTGCATACGTTAGACATATCACCTAACGATGATGCTACAGAAGATGTTGCGACGCCTGATGGCGAATGTGCAGCAAGTGATTGGCGTTCGGCTATAATTGCTTATATACGAGATGGCATGCTGCCACTCGATAAATGGGCAGCTCGGCAACTCAGGACAAGAGCTTCTAGGTATGTTATAATCGAAGGTGAACTGTTTCGACGAGATGTATATGGGGTCTTATTAAGATGTGTGTCTCAAGACGAAGCAAAGCGCGTTATGGCCGAAACACATGAAGGAGCCTGTGGAAATCATTCTGGTGGACGTTCTCTGGTAATCAAAATCAAGCGCCATGGCCATTTTTGGCTGACAATGGTTTCAGATTGTCAAATTTACTGCTTGAAATGTGAAAAATGTCAGCGCCACGCCACGAGGAGTCATCCATCGACTGAGTATCTACGGGTGCCGCACCTCCATTCCTGTTTATGCGGTGGGCTATGGATATTTTCGGACCATTCTCCGCATCAAAGCAGAGAAAATTCCTCCTGGTGGTGATAGATTACTTTATCAAATGGGTAGAAGCAGAAGCTTACCCTAAAATCCAACACACAGAAGTTCAAAGCTTTGTTTGGAGGCATATCATTTTTCGTCATGGTCTTCCCTACGAGATCGTGACCGACAATGGTACTCAGTTATGTTCTCACAAATTCGAAGGTTTTTGCAAGAATTAGAAGATAAAGCTCAGGCATTCGACGCCCCGGTACCCGCAAGGTAATGGACAAGCAGAATTGGTTAACAAGACCATCATAGACTGCCTTAAGAAGCGACTAGAACGGAAGAAAGGGTGTTGGGCAGATGAGTTGGACGGCGTCCTATGGTCATATCGTACAACGCCCTGCTCGTCAACTAACGCAACCCCTTTTTCCCTTTCACATGGCGTTGAAGCTATGGTTCCCGCCGGGGTTAATGTTTACAGCTTACGACGTATGATGCTACCACAACACGAAGATCTCAACAACGAACTAATTCAGGATAGGGTCGATGAACTTGAAGAATTGTGAGACCAAACGCTACTACGTATGCAACACTATTAGAAAATGGCAGCTCAGCACTATAACAAACAAGTTCGACCAAGGCATTACGCTGTTGGAGACCTTGTGTTGCCCACCTTTTCGATAATGCTAAGGAATATGGAGCAGGAAAACTGGAGAGCAATTGGGAAGGACCATATCAAATTACTAGAATTATCGCACCAAACGTTTACCAGTTGACCGCGCTCGACGGGAAACAGCTACCACGACCTTGGAATGGACGACACCTTAAACTCTATCTCTAGTTCTTTTTTGTTTTGTTGTAATAGAACTACGTCTGGCTTGATCCCTCTAAAATGGGTACATAAGCAGCCTTTGCTATATAAGAAGGCGCATCTACTTAAATTAAAAAACTCATGTACTTCGAGCCTTTCTTGTTTGTTTTTTTTTTTTGAAGGGGGAAGTAGGTCGTCCCCATGGAACTTCGTCCAAAGGAACATCAAAAACTTCAAAAACAAACGAGCTAAAGCCTCGTCGATTTTAAAACGAGCTAAAGCCTCGTCGATCTTAAGTCGAGCTAAAGCCTCGTCGATCTTCAAACGAGCTAAAGCCTCATCGATCTTAAGTCGAGCTAAAGCCTCGACGATCCTAAAACGAGCTAAAGCCTCGTCAATCTTAAGTCGAGCTAAAGCCTCGTCGATCTTAAGTCGAGCTAAAGCCTCGTCAATCCTAAAACGAGCTATAGCCTCGTCGATCCTAAGTTGAGTTAGAACCTCGTCAATCTGAAATAAGTCTTCGTCGAAAGTTCAAAAGGAAAGAGTAATAGCTTCATCGTAACTGTAACACCCCGTTTCCAGTCAACCCCCTTTTGACCAAATCCGAGGTTGTTACG